>PVHP010004696.1:0-69850 GCA_004024765.1 Zapus hudsonius | reverse complement strand
TACCTCTCAGTTTCCCTGACTCACAGTGATGGACAGTCGCTCATTAGCATATCAGGTAACGGATGGGATGGTAACTCATGCAGCTAGACTTTATGTAGAGGATATGATGACTTTCATAACACAACATTCTTTGAAGACACTCATTTCCAATCCAGTGGCAGAAATTGTGAAAAAAATAAATTATTAATAAAATCAAGTTGCGCATTAACAAAACATGAATAGAGAAATAATAAAAACCTGAGAAGTTCTGAGACATAAAAAAATCGCTCTGAGGGAAGTTCTGTGACATTGTAAAATTGCTCTCAGAACCCAGATCCAGCAATGAAAGTGACCATTATCGGTGAATGTGAGACAAGATCTCAGGCTATTTGCTGCCAGTGAAGGGCCAGGAGACAGTGTGTTAGAATAAGAAGGGCCATACATGTGCTTGTATAGAAAGTAAAGCACAAATAACAAGTATGCAAATAAAATACTCTTTTGATACAAACAAATTTAATATTGGACGTTTCCTTGACAAGTATGAGATGCCAAGAAGACAGCATCAAAATACGGAGGCTTATAATTAGATTAAATGAAGCAAACACAGGACCCTTTCTTTGAGCTCAGACTCAAAGTGCTTTGGCTTTGATTTGGCAATGAGATTTTCTTTTAAGTAAAGAAGAAACAACCAGCTTACAAACAGCATTTTGCTTGTTGCTCTGAAGTGTGAGAAGATTCCAAGTAGAAAACGGATGGGCTATTTTTGTTCAGTTTTAGGATGTCTGAACAGCATTTAAAAAACTACATATGGGCCTTTCAAGCAGATGACAATCATATGATTTTTTTAAAAAAATCTTTCACGTGGCTAATCTCTTGGGAATTAATAGGCCTCTGAGCAGCAACAATAGTCCAATGTTTGTACCACTCCAAGGAGTTTTTAAGACATAAGAAGCTTTAGTTTATATTCTGAGCATCAGGGACTCTGTTAGTTAACTATGTGGTACCCAGATTGCTATTTAAAGATATAGGTGATGAATTCCTTTTATTATTATTATTATTATTATTATTATTATTATTTTAAGATTTGAGTCTGTGTTTATGAGAGTGTGTGTGCCTCTTAGAAAGGTCAGAGGACATTGTCGGAATGTCAGTTCTCTCCTTCCACCCTCATTGTGAGAGAGGGTTTCTCTTGTTATTATTGTTGTTTTCCACTGATGAAGGCAATCAAGCTTGTCTTAGAGTTGCAAGGTCCTTCTAGTTCCACCTCCCATTGTTGCAGGCATGTTGGGATTATAGACACATGTACTACATTGTACCCAGCTTTCCTTGGACATGGGTGCTGGGGAATTGAACTCCAGTTGACAGGCTGACAGAGTAAGCACTTTTAATTGCTCCCCAGCCTCAAGAATTTATTTGTTTGTACATAGATCTTGAAAGACTGAAGTTGAAATTAATATCAGTATTAGAAATATGAATGAATTTATTCTTGGTTTTCCCCTAAGAAAATTTTAGCATAGATGTTATGAATGTATATAGTCCTCAGCATGAATAAAAGATTATCATGATCTGGCACAAGGGAAAGGTAAAACTTTTTCTGGAACTGTTATCAACAGTGGCTTGCTGTAGCTTCTTACATTGATGTGCAGTTTAGATGCTTAGGAATATGCAGGAAGACTACATTGATCTTGAGAACATTAAGTTAGTGCTACAGAAAAGGACATGCTACTGTCGCAGTCAGCCACACGCTGCTGTGATGAATCTCCAAACCAGGCACAGTTTATGGGAGGAAAGGATTTATTTGTAGCTATAGATACAGGGGAAGTTCCAGAATGTAAAAGAGGCTGCTCCCCTTTCACAGGTCTGAGCAGAAAGAAAATCCCATCACCTACATCACACACAATATGCTAGAGCATGGAGACTTCCCACAGATTGTTAATGGCTTACTGGTGAATACAGTTTACTCCTGGAAATGCAGAAGTTCCTTCCATATCCCCTAAGATAAGTCTAAGTTCACTTGCAGCTACAGTGCTGTATTAAGCAAGAGTTTTTAGAGGAAAAAAAAACAATTGAATATGGTCTATAGACAGCAGAGCAGAAAGTTGAAAAGTGAGGCAGATCCACAAGAAAAACTCACCTGTCCTCACAGGGGCACCAAATGCTCTAAGAATAGCTAGTGTCAGTAGAAATGTTTGCTACCTGGACCCAAAGGCAAACTCTTTGAAATGTCAGGTCCTAGAATGCTATAGCAGATTGTATCCAGACTACTCAAAGTCACCGAGGATTCCTAGCAATAGATTTGGAAGTGCTTGGCATCACAACTTGGTAATTTCTTACATGACCCTTTTTGTATTTAGGAATCAGTGTAATTTAAACATGCAGGTTAGACTCGCAGCAGAGAGGCTGGCACATAGTAAGAAGGTAAGAAATAATTGCCAAGAAATTGTTGCTACTGTTGTGACTATCAGTCCCTTAATTATACTACAGCCAGTGCTTCTTTTAACATTGTAGGGACTCAATAGAAATGTGTTAAATAAATAGATAAAATGCATATCCCAGACAGCTTCTGAGATCTGTCTGGCTTTTCTGCAGAAGTCTGCAATTTAGAGTTACTGCACAGGATGCATTGGATAGAAAATGAACTTAGAACCAATGAAAGAAGCAAACGGGTTCCTCCAGCAGCTACTTTTTTATTTTTATCTTTTTCTCTCCTTAGCATCTGTTTACAACTTCCTAATGATGACTGCTGTTTTCTTACTGCCCATGGCATTCTATTACCAAGATCATGAAACCACTGCCCTTGTGTTGCTTGTAGGAATAGTTTATCAAGCTGTTTAGGAGTAGTTCCTGTCTCCATCTTGCCTAGAGAATTTATACTTTGTCTTCTCTGAGTGATATCTTTGTTCTCAGGGGACTTAAGTTGATGACAGGGGACATAATGAATGTTCCACTTACCCCAAATCATTGGCTTGTCCTGGGGATAGGAGAGCTCATACCAATAGACCACCAAGCAAAGTAATAAGATGCTCTACTGGATCAGAGTCAAATTATCACATGATAAAGATACTCTTCCTTAATGGTGCATCTTGCTGCTTCTATCTTCAGTCATAACAGTAAGTGGGCTATTTTAACAACTGTTGTTTCATGGTTAGGGAATTAGACATCTCAATAGCAAAGCAGGTCACCAATCCCATGGAGTCAACAACCTAGAGCTATGGGCTTTCTGAGTGTGACCAGAACCTCAAGTAGATGATAAAGAAGACTTGATTATTATCAGCACCAGCCTGGACCAACTGCATCTGTGCAGTAGGAACTATCGTTTGTGTTCCTCACCTTCCTATTGTCATTTCTTTGTTTGTTAAGAAATCATAACCAGGTACAAAATTGAGGTATCTTGTAATAGGACTGAAGAGCGAGTCAATTTAGATGGGATTACAAATTGGTTCACAAAGAGTGGACTGCAGCAGATGCTATCCAACCACCACAGCAGATTTCTGGCACAAAGTCAACCTTTACATGGTGATAACTTTATCCCGCAAACACTGCATTTTGTGTGCACCTGGTTGGAAATGTCCTGGTTAACATTCCCGAGAGTGGCCATTAGACAATTATTGGATTGTGGGAGAAACAGCAGTTTCCTTACACTTTGGGGTCAGTTCTGAGCAGTGTTCCACAGTCTCCTAGAGGTCCATAGAAAGTGAGTCCCTGTCCCCACAGTGTTAAGGTCTCCATTCAGTCATCCTTCTGTGGATTTAACTCCTTCCTTGTCTTATCACCTCACTTTCTTACTAATGGTTCCTGAAATTATTTCTTAAATGAGATAGTGGCTCTTGAATCGTTACCTCAACAAATCCAACCTAAGACAATTGGAAGGACCGGTCAGAGAACCGACCTTCTCCTATGCATAGACCAGTCAAAGAAAATCACATGAATCAAATAATTCTATTATAATTATACAATTGCAATGGTAATGAAGACTGCAAAGAAGCCACTTGGTTATAAAAAGGAATAAAAGGGGCACAACTGTAATACAAGCACTGAGGAGGCTGAGGCAGGAGGATTCCCAGCTCCAGGCCAGTCAGGGAGTCCCACCCCCGAGGATATGATGTTTGAGTTGAGAATTGACAGAGAGTGAAAAGGGGTGCAGGGAAGAGACAGTACGAAGGAACAATCTGTGGTAAGGGCCTCTGGGAGAAGGGAGTATGGGTAATAACAGTTGTATTTAGGATGATATTAACAACTCAAGAAAGGCCAGTGTGGTTATCATAGAGAATGAGCGGAACTCACTGGCCAATAAGACCAGAAAGTAGGTGGGATTTAGATGGTTCTGGACGTTCTAACAATATTTATGTAAAAGAGCTATGAAGAATTATTGGGAGGGTTTAAGCAATGGTTCACAGCATTAGATTGACATTTTATAAAAAGATCAGAAAGAGAAATGTAGCCAGTAGAGGAGTGCCGGGATTTAGCTGACACAGGAATATGGGTAAAGGCTTTTTTTCTCCTGTCATTACTAAAACACTAGGATTCAAATCATGGCTCTGTCACTTTGAGTGATCTTGGGCAAGTGACTTGATCTTACCATGATGTAGTTGTCTTGGGTAAAGGTATTTTAGCCATATGTTATATTTATTAATAATTAGAATAGTGTTTGATATATAGTAGCCACAAACCAAGTGATACCAATTATTAACATTAGTATGATCATCTAATATTTCATAACCAAAAGATGATTAATTAAAAGGCAGATGATTGCCCAAGAACTTTAATGTTTTTGTGTTGGTGTGTATAGCTTTGGCCTTAATAAATAGTGTTGGATGGAGGGTGTGATAGAACATCTGGAATCATTCAGGTGTCAGAGTTTCCCAGCTGAATAATCTTCAGCAAGTTATTTCATCCCTGCTACTATAGCGAGAGGGCTTTACCAGTGGAATTGTTAGTAGGTCTTTATTGTAGAGTGTGTGCCTTGGGTCACTGTAGGAAAGAAAAGAACTGTTAGACAGTGGCGGATGGGTGACATGGAGAAAGCTTTGTAACTTGTTCCTATGATGCTAAACTCTACCAATTATCTCAGCCGCCACCATCACTGGTTTATTCTCCCATTGTGACTCAGTTCTAACCCACAATTCAGGATGGTCTAAGCACTTAGGAATCACTTGCACCTTTGTAATAGCCCTTTCTATGGAAACCTTGCAAATCCATAACTATATTCACTACTCTGCTGTAAATTTTACACATTATGCTGATTGAAAGTTCTTATATAACTTATTTAAGTCAAAAGATTTCATTATAATTATGCTAGCAAAATAACACATATTTTGCTCCCAAGCATAAAGACCTGTGTTCTCTTACAATTTTTCTTCAAGAATGGATTTGATAGTTTATGACATCAAAGAATATATTTTCAAAATTTGCAACCTGTGGGGGGAAAAATGTAACAAAACTGTGCAGACTTTTAAATTTTTTATTGACCCAAACTAACGTCTTTTTTAAAGTATTGTGTCTTTATTGAATGTTACCCCTTAAGACTCTAGTTTTTATTAATAAAATATAAACATTAGGAAGTAATCTCCCAAATTTATCAATGTGCTGAGAAGTGATAGTTGAGTGTTTAGCACTAACTGGGATATGTCTATCACACCCTTGAATGCTCAGAGATCATTGTGGAAGAGGTGGCTGAAAGAATGTAAGAGCCAAAGGATGGGGAGGAGTGATTTGGAATACCATCTCCAAAGATGTAGCATTTAAAACTCCAACTACCGCAGAGAAGGTGACTAAGACAACCACTCAGCAACAACAACAACAACAACAGCAACACACACACACACACACAAACTGGCTACCTCTCATATAATCCATAACCCTCTATCCCACAACTGGTCCAGCAAGCCTACTGAGGAGGGCCCCCAGTGGAATGGGGACAGGGAGAAGGGAAATAGGGGTATCATGACAAGACTTGCTCATACAATGTACCCAATTATTGACAATAAATATGAAATAAAAGATATTAGGGTTGGTAATGGACAACACAGATTGGTGTTTTTTTTCTAGATACTAGAATAGACTAGAATAGTATTAAATATCTTATTTCACCTTAATACCTATATATGGTAGTTTTTATTTATCTCCAGTTTATGGCTGAGGTATCTGAGGCACAAAGAAATTTGAAAACTTGCTCAATGCCATCGGACCATACGTGATAGAAGTGCTTGGGTTTGAACTTAAGCACCTAGATCAAATATTCTAATTTTGACTCTTCAGTAAAAAAAGGAAGGCAATGTGCTCATGTCCTGGATGAAACTGTTGACAATGTGGTTGGTCTTCTTATTGTTTAGTCCCTGTCATGGTCAACCACAGGCTGCTGGGATGAACCTCCAAACAAGGCACAAATATGGGAGGAAGGGATTTATTGAAGTTATAGATCCAGGAGAAGTTCCAAAATGGTCAAAGAGGCTGGCCCCCATTTTCACAGTCCAAGCAGAGAGAGAAAAACCATCACTATCACTACACACACAACAGCAAACAAGGGGAAAGAGAGAGAAGTTTCTTTCCCCTTTATATATAGCCTTAAAGTAGGGTCTTGCAACTGTTTCCCAGACTTGTTGACTTCCTAAGGCTCTGGAATTTCCTTCCAGCTCTGCCCTTCCAGGAAGGGATGCTTATTTCTAGCTCCCCTGATCCTCCTTACATCCTACCCCCTACTGAGAGGGCTGCCTTCCTGTAAACAACCCCAGAGACTCAAGATTACAAACAGGTCAAGTTGACAACAAAATTTAACCATCACAGTCCCCATGTCCAGTAGTGTAGGGATAGGTAGTAATGAAGCGAGGCCAGGGTAGATAGATAGGGGAAGGCTAAGAGACGTCCGCCTTCCCAAAACTTCATGCAGCATGAGTGAGTACCCATGTAGAAAGACCCGTATGGAAGGAAGCCAGACTTCTGCCCTCTGGAGATCCCTGCTGAGGTAGGGATTCAAAAAATAGGAGGAGGGGAGAAATCAGGGAATCCTAAACTCACATCAGCAGTTATACTAAGTGAGAACTAAGTTTTCTGAAGAATCTAACACATACTCCAAGGAAGGCCAGCACTAAGTCATTTTCTACACAGTAACAAGTGTTGCAGCAGCAAGACTTTGGGGAAAAAGTATCTCTTTCTGTTTCCAACCTACTCCCATCCCCCCACACTAAAGAAAATGTGATGGCAGCTAAATCGGGTTTGATGGAGGGGGGGACTGCTATGGTGGGGGTGATGGAGAATGAGGACATGAGAAGAAGCTGGGAAGGATAAAATCAGCATCCTTCTCACTTCTGCCCCTTCACACTCGCTCTGAGCCTGCTGAAACTGAGAATAAAATTCAAATTTCTCTCCTACTAAGGAAGGCTTCCAGTATTCAGAGAACAGGAAAAGAGTTTTTGCTGTGGAATAATGCCAGTAAATAGATGTGATTATAGAGAGACATTGCAAAAGCATTTCCGAAAATAAGTTGAGGTGGAGCATGTTGTGCTGTAGAATTGATAATATGTCATGTTGTATAGATTCTCTTTGCAAACAAACTTACCATGGTTTTTAAAGGTCCTCTCATTATGGACAATTAAAAAAAGTCCTCTCGGAAAAACTGGTGCCTCTTAATGATATATCATGTCATTATCCACCTATCCCCACAGTTAATAGTCCGTGATGAAACCAAAGCCACACAGGGAAGGTGAAATTCAATGAAGCAGACCGACCCCCGAGACAGTTGTTTATATTATTATTGAAAGAAAATCAGTGTTTAAGAAGGACATGACGGCATGGCACCCATCAGTAACAACACACTTGGGCCAGGAAGACCGGGATGAGTACTAAGATATCCAGGATCCCTTGCCACAAGGACTAATACAGACAGCCCACGAAGGAGGATATACAGCTGATCAGGGATGGGGAGGGGGGGAATTGGGGAAGTCGGGATAACAACGCATGGTTTGCCCACTAAATAATGTAACTCATTATGGACAATAAATATATATTAACAAAAAAAAGAAGGACATGAATCCGATGATGATGATGCCATTTAACTGCCAAGTGACATCATCAACATAATCAGGAAAAGTAGAGTTATCTTTTTAATATTAAGGAAACCAAATATATGCGTTTTTTAATGCAACCTAATTCAAGCAATATGAAAACATTGCAAAGGCTACCTTCATTCTTTTATTTGGTAAAATTTTACTAATTGCCTACTGTGTGACAGGCTATTTTAGGCATTAAAGGTTCAGCAGTGAAGAAAATAGACAAAATTTCTTTCTCTTGGAGCGCTCATGTCTGGTGTACATGGTATTGGTTGCTTTAAGTTGCGGTAGAAAAGAGAAGTAATAAAATGTAGGCAATTTACACAAGGAAAGCTAAAGTGAGGTTCTGAAATGGGAAGTGAGTTTAACGTGTTTATCAGCTTTATTACTGTAACAACTACCCAAGATAAATCTATTTAATAAGAGAACAGGTTTATTTTGGCTCATGGTTTCCGATCAAACTCAGAGGTTTTGTTGGTTTTAGGCATGTGCTAAGACAACACCTCATTTTGGGAGTAGGTGGCAGTATAACCAGTTGCCCTCATGATGGCCAGGAAGCTAAGAAAGAGAGGGAGAAGTTTCCAGGGATCCAATGTAGTCTTCAAGGGCTTGCCTCAAGTGGTTTAGCTTTCTTCTATGATGTCCTGCCTCTGAAGACTTCAATTCTTCTACTACCATTATGGGTAGGGAATCAAACCACATAGTTTTTCAGTGTCAAAGACAACATCACAGCAAATACTATATATAATTTGTTTGTTTTAAGGTAGGGTCTCGCTCTAGCCCAGGTTGACCTGGAATTCACTATGTAGTCCCAGGCAGGCCTTGAACTCACAGCGATTCTAATACCTCTGCCTCCCAAGTGCTGGGATTAAAGGCTTGACCACCTTGGTTTGCAATATATACATTTTTTACACATAGCTATATCTCTAAAGTGATAATGATGAGTACAGCTGAGTAATAACTCAGTCATATTTTAACTTCTTCAGATACTATTAACAAAAATTCTTTTTAAATGTTTTATTTATGAGAGAGAGAGGGGAGAGAGAGAGAAAAAGAAAGAGAGAGAGAAAGAGAGAGAGAGAGAAAGAGAGAGAGAACGAATGGGTGTACCAGGGCCTTCAGTCACTGCAAACAAACTCCAGACACACGCACCACCTTCTGCATCTGGTTTTACATGGGTACTGGGGAATTGAACTCTGGTCCTTCTGCTTTGCAGGCAAATGTCTTCAATCGCCAAGCCATCTCTCTAGCCCTAATTTCTTTTTTAAATAAGAAACGTGTTTATGTATATTTGAATACAAATACATCGAGACTGTAATAATCCATCTAACAATACCAAACTTAAAAGTACAATTCATTTTTAAAAATATATATTTTTATTATTAAGTAGAAACTGTGTACAGGTCTTGTGTTGGTACCCTCATTTCTTTGCTCCCTTCCCCTATTCCACTGAGGACCCTCACAAATGAGATTGCTGGAATGTTCCATGGGATGGAGGGCAATGAGTTGTGCAAGCAGAAGACATTTTATTTTTTGGGGGGGAGGAGGGAGTAATGTTTCTGGATATTCTCCCTACCATGGCTCTTACAATCTTTCCACCCCTCTTCTGAGATGTTCCCTGAGTCATGGTAGGTGAGTTTTAAGTCTGCTTTACTGTTGCGGACTTATGAGTCCCTGAGTTTCTACTTTGAACCATTTTGAGTATCCTCGGAGTCTGTTTCCATTACTCTTGCACAGGTTGTCGGCTCACTATGGAAGCAGCACTCTTGCTCATCTCTCCACTTCCTCTGTGGTTTCACCTGGGACCTAGATGATGTGTTAGGGGTAGTTCATCTCCTGCCAGGGAGTCAGCCATCATTTCAAGTCTTGTTGGTAGAATTTGGATGTCCACTGTTATTGCTGCCTTCTGAAAAAATGCATACAGAATCTCCGACAGATAATGAGGTCAGTATAGGTTAAAAGGGACAAACATGATTAATTTGGCAAAATTATACTGGATGGGCTTCTCTGTAGGCCCATGGTTAGTGGGGGCTTCCCTTTGGAGTCCAGGGTCTTGGTCTCCATAGGAATTTGCCTTGGATTCCAGTTCCAGCTAAGAGTTCCTTGCCATTGATAAGATCTCTTAGCCAATCTGAGAGCCACTGATAACCTGCCACTGTTGCACAGGTGAGTAATGCTAGTTTCTGCCATAAAGCAGTGTCCCCTGCTTTCTCCCAACATCAGTGGCTGTCATATTACAGTGTCCTTTGCTTTCTCCCAACATCGAGGGCCTATTTCCCCTGGCAGCTCACAGTGCTGTCCAGCACTACATGGACTGGGAACTTGCTTCTTTTCAGCTTCCTGCAGGGTCTCTCTGGGTTGTGTGACAGCAGCCTGTGGTGTCTTCAGCATTAGGGTCTTATCTTTTGCCTGGGGCTGATCTTGTTTTGGGGACCTTGTAGGTATCTCCGATCAATAGCTCAATGTGGGAAGTAGCCAATTTCTGGCAGAAGGAGTGACAAGCCATAGCCAATTGTACTAGAGTTAGGCTTCATCCTACCCCCTTCAGGGCCCTTCTTACCAAACAATACCCCCATATATCTCTAGAGGGTGATACTGTTTACCCGACTGTCCAAGAGTAAGGATTCTATGGTAACAGTTCATTTTGAGTTTAGTCTTGTGTATGTCTCCCCTTGCCCTCCTGTTCTCTCTCCCCAATCCCTTCCAGCCCTGTACTGACTAGAAATTTGCATGTCAGGTTTGCTGACTATTCAAGCTTAACCTGATTAGGAGCCACAGAGGAGGGAGAATACGTGCCCTTTGTCTGTCTGCTCTTGTGTGAGTTCGCTGAGTATGATCTGTTCCAAGTCCCTCTACTTTCCTGCAAATTTCATTATGTCATTTTTCAATACTGCTGAGTAGAATTCCATCATATATATATGTACCACAACTTTGATATCCATTCGTCTAGCGATGGGCATTTGGGTTGATTCCAGTTCTTAGCTGTTGTGAATTGAGCTGCTATAAACATGGTTGAGAGAGGTCTCTGTGCTAAAACCTCTGTATAGGCTCGTTTCTGGAGTCTGTTCTCACAATGCTTTTGTTTCTTCCTGCATGAACATCATGTTTCAATCCCGTGTCCTTCTGATGTTATAAAGGCTGCCACTCTGCATGCTAATATTAGCAAACTAAACAACACATTCCCAAGAAAGGATCCTGGTATAGAGTAGGAGTTAAGATGACATTTATCAGATTTCCTCTGTAAACTCTGAAATGCCTTCAGCACACTAAAAAAGTAACATATTTGATAAAATAAATTGGCTTCTCTAACTTTCCCATTTTTCTAGACTCATGTCTTTAAAATTTTGGAATTGGAGTAAACCCCTTTTTATTCACCCCCTTTTGGAGGAGAAGCTTCTATGGTCATTTGACCTCTGCATTTATAATGGCTGTGTGCACACAATGAATTAGGGTAGGGTAGCCTCTAGTAGTCCTCATGGTTGAGGCTTACAGAAATTGTTTTTTCCCTTCTTTTATTGTTAACAAGTATTCACAGAAACAAAGCATGATTTTGAAATTTTAAGTAACCTAGGAAAAAACATTGCTTTATTATTTATGATTTAAGAATCTTAAAGCAACTATCATTAAAACACTAAAATATATGCTATGTAAAATAATCAAAGTTGTAATCATTTAAAATTTTCACCTCTTCAAAGAATCAATTGATGTCATTAGTAGAGTATTGTAAAAACAGCTCTGATCATGACAGAAAAAAAAATAAGCCTAAAAAGATGGGCTGAAACCAAATAACCAGACATGTTATGCTGTTAGGCAACTAGGTCATTTCTTAGTCCTAAGAGAGAAGTACTTTAATTTTTAGGGATTTTTTTGTTAATTGTAGTCAGTTTTAAATGTCAGTTGATTTAGGTCAGGATAAAGAACCAGATAATGAACTGCAGGCCAATAGCTGACATCCTGACAAGAGATGAGCCACCCCAGACATACCATGGAGGATCCATATGGAACCCCGCAGAGAACGATGAGATGAACAAGTGACTCAGGGCCACAGCCAATCAATCAACACAGGATAAGCTAGTGAGACAGACAACAATGATTTTAGATACAACCTAAACAGAAGTACAGAGACCCCTAAGTCCTCAACAGTAGAACAGCCTTAATACTCAACCACCATGACTCAGGGAACTGAGCAGAAGAGGGGGCGGAAAGATTGTAAGAGCCATGGTGGGAGAGAATATCCAGAGACATTGATCCTCTCAGTAACAACATACTAGGCCAGGAGAACCTGGCTGAATACTAGGCTATCCATGGTCCCCTGTCACAAGGACTGATCCAGATGACCCATGGAGGAGAATTTCCAGCGGATTGGGGAGGGGGAGGCAGCGGGGAATTGGGGATGACAACTCATTGTTTGCCCATTAAATAATGTAACTCATTATGGACAATAAAAAAATAAGAACAAGATAGCTTCATGTGTTTCTAAAAATCAACAGAGCCCTGGATTGTTCCGCGCTATGAGGAGAAGCTTTCAATAGTCCACTCTTGACTGTAATGTCAGCTTTGGGTGAGTCATATATGGCCTTCATCATGCTGAAGAACATTCCCTCTGTCCCTGACTTCTGGAGAGATGGCATCATGAAAGGATGCTGGATTTTGTCAGTACTTTTCTGCATCACTCGAGATTCTCCTGGATTCCCCCTGCCTCATTTTCTTAAGGTTTTCTATCACAAATTTTGATTTATATTCTTAAATATTTTTCGTTCCATGAATAAAAATTGATATTGGTAATTATTTTTAATATGCTACTTTATTTGGTTTGTTAGTATTTCTTTTAAGGTCCTTTGCATCTATATTTATAAGGGAAATTGGCTTGTAATTTTATTTTCTTGTATGCTTATCTGGCTTTCCTATCAGAACAATGTTGACTAATTTTGTAAGGTGAGTTGAGAAATTTCCCCTTCTTTTTAGGTTGTGTGTGTTTGTGACGAGTTTGGGAATAATTGGTACCAACTCTTCCAGAAATTTTAGGTAGAATTTAGTAGTGATGTCATACAGTCTTGAGGTTTTCTTTGATGGGAGGAATTTCCTGTTACTTATTCAATTTTTTTACTATTAGACTGTTCAGATTTTCTGCTTCTCTATGATTAAGTCCTATTAGGTTGCAAGCTTCTAAAACTCCTGCATTTATTCTGGGCTCTTCCATTGGTTAGTATGTAATTAATTACAGTGACATTTTATAATCTTTTGTAATCCTATGGTTCAGGCATAATGTAAGTGCTTTCATTTCTGAGTTTGAATTTTCTCTGTTTTTTTTTTTTATCTAAAAGCTTGTCTATCTTTTCAACCTTCCAGCTCTTTTAATTGATCTTTCTATTGTTTTCCTGTTCTTTAATTTATTTCTGTTCTGAACATTGTTATATCCTTCCTTCCGCTAACTTTGACTTTAGTCTGTTCCTATTTATCTAGGTCCCTAAGCTTACTTGGGATTCTTCTTTTTCCCCTTCTTTTTAAATGCATGTGTATCTCTACATATGTGTGTGCACGTGTGCATTTATGCTTATGAGTGTGCTCATGTGAGTATATGTGTGTGTGTGTGTGTGTGTTCATGAAGGTGTATGAGTATGTGAAAGACAAGACAACTTCAGGTGTTGCTCCTCAGTTTCCATCCAGTTTTTAGGAGACATTAGGAGACAGAGTCTCTCATTGACCTAGAAGAACTTGTCAAGTTATGCTTTTTGGCTAGCCAGCAGGCCCCAGTGATCCACTTGTCTGTCTTTCTCAGCACTGGGCTAACAAGTGTGTGCCCCTACACCTGGCTTTGTGTGTGTGTGTGTGTGTGTGTGTGTGTATTCTGAGTTGTAACTCAGATCCTCATGCTACCATCCCTGGCATTTTTTAAATATATAAATTCTTGAACTTGTGTCCTCATACTTGCAAGGTGCCGTAGTCAGCCACACGCTGCTGGATGAATCTTCAAACCAGGAACAGTTTTGGGGAGGAAAGGATTTATTTGTAGCCATAGATACAGGGGAAGTTCCAGAATGCAAAAGATGCTGCTCCCCTTTCACAGGTCCAAACAGAGAGAAAACTCATCATCTACACCACACTCACAGAACAGCAAACAGGCAGGGGGACAAGGAGAGAATTTCTTCCCCTTTCTACAGCCTTAGGGTGGGGTCTTACAACCCTTCCCCAGACTTAATGGCTTCCTGAATCTCTGGAATTTCCTTCCTGCAAGGTCCACACAGGAAAGGATGTTTACTCTAGCTTCTTTGAGCTTCTTTACATCCTGCCCCCTACTGAGAGGCTGCCTTCCTGTAAACATCCTCAAAGACCCACCCAAGATAGTTAAAAAGATCCAAGTTGACAACAAAAACTAACCAAACCATCACACAAGGTAACTCCTTTACTGACTAAACCATCTGGCCAGCCCACTTCACTTGGTGGGAGGGGGTTATTTCTTTTATTTCTAAAGGATAACTTTAAAATAAAAGGTAAATTGGGTTTATCCTTTAGGATTTTGGGTATATTATCTTACCTTTCTGTTGATATTTTCTAATTTTTATTCTACTTTGTTGCTGCAGGCTCATAATGGACCTTTAAGGTCTGCTAAGGTTATTTTGGTTGTTAACTCTATATTTGGTTTGGGGTTTCAGTGAGGAATATAGGCTATTTCCTCTTTGATGCCCATGGTGAAATCACTCTACATTGTTGCTCTTTAGAAAACAATTTGACTTTGAAAAGTACTCTCCACATACCCAACATTAGATTTAGCCTAATCTGGTGAGGCAATGCAGCCTAGGGGTATGTGGGTTGATGTAGACTCATTGGTGGAATCCACTCATTATTTCTATGGTAGAATATGTTTCACAGGACCTCACAGTTGGGGTCCTTTTTGTTGTTGCTGTTTGTTTTGAGACAAGGTCTCACTATGTAGTTCTGGATGACCTAGAATTCACTATGTAGACCACACTGGCCCTTCACAAATTCCTCTGCCTCTGCCTCCCAAGTGCTGGGATTATGGACATGTGTTACCATGTATGACCAAAATCTTAACTATGAAAGTGATTATATCAGAAGGTAGGTTCTTTGGGTGGTGAGTAGCCCTTGCCAAGGGGTCTGTGTCTTTATAAAAGAAGTTCAAAGGAGGCTGAATTCCTTTTCCTCAGATGAGGACACAGTGGAGAGACAGCTGTGGATGAACAGAAAATGAATCCTAACCTGGCACTTTTGTTGAACCTTTGATCTTGGACTTCCCAGAATCTGAGCTGTGAGAAATTTCCATTGCCTGTAAGCCATCCTGTCCTCTGTACTTTGTGACAGTTGCTTGGAATGACTAAGGGAATTTAATTGAACATAATCTCTATCCACACATATAGTAGAACTCCTTTACGGTTAAGCAATGAGTTTGTAATTTCACTTTATTAATTTTTATTTGTGAATTCTATTGGCATTCACCCCTCTAATCTGAACATATTTAAATTAATTTATTATATCAAGTTTCTGAAGTTCAAAATCTGTGTGTTCTTTTTTGGAGTGTGCTACTTTTTGAGGAAATCTTCCCTGGACCAGGCCCCTGTCTTATCACATTCAAGTGTGAATATGTCCCGTCAAAACCTGAGGTTATATACTTTTCACTTGCACATTTATTGCTTTAGCAAATGTTGCCCTAGACAGCTAGGATACAAAAGTACTGTATGTAAGGAAAGTGGATAGAAAATACACTGGACTCGAGCTCACTCAGACAAGGATTGCCTTTATTCAGCAATGAGGGGGACAGACTTCTCCCATGGGAGGCTTTTAGGAGGGTATTTAAAGACTTTTGGTGTAATATGGACTTTACAGATAAAGTTTTTCCTAGGTTTGGGACTACCTAGGTGGCCGAGACAATAGATGAATATAAATATAAATATAAATGTGGATTGGGCTGGGTGTCAAGCCCTTTTCAAAAGGGGCTTATCAGAGATAGGATCCTTCAGATATGTAAAACATTCTCTCAGGTACTGTGAGGTGTTATCAGAGATAAAATCCTGTGTGAAACATTTTCCCAGGCTCAGGGAGCTGGATTTGTCCCTTCAATGTAGTCCTTTCCTTCATAGTCTTTACATTTTAGTGTAATATTTATTAGCTGTGAGTCCTTAAAAATACTTTCCTTGTGTCCCCTCATTTAATAAAAAAATTGTGTGTGTGTGTGTGTGTGTGTGTGTGTGTGTGATCACGCACGTGTGAGCAGGTGCATTTATGTGCAGACCTGAAGACAACTTCAGCTGTGATTTTCAGGAACTCTGTCTACCTCTGTTTTAGGCAGGGTCTCTCATTGGCCTGGGGCTCACCAATTAGGTTAGATTGATTGGCCAGCTAGCTCCAAGGACCCTCTTGTCTCTCTGTCTCACTAGCGCTGGAATTACTGGCATGTGTCACTATGCTCAGTATTTTTATGTGGGTAGTGGGACTAAAATTCAGGTCCTCATCTTTTAAAGGAAAGTAAATTACCGACTGAGCCATCTCCCCAGCCTGAATACAAACTCCTTTAAAGGTAAAAATCACTGGTCAAAGGCCAAACAGCTAGTAAACAGTAAAGCCAAGGCTTAAAGCTGTGCTTTGTCATTGAGTGTGGTGAAAAGAAGAAAGATGTCCATAATGGTTAATATTGTCAACTTGACAAGATCTAGAATCATCTAGGAGACAGATCTCTGGGCATGTCTGTGAGGAATTTTTTTTTTCTTTTTTTCAGGTTAGGTCCATTGTGTTGAGACACCCAACCTAACTGTGGGGAGCACCAATCCATGGACTGGAGTCCCAGACTAAATAAACAGGGACAAGTGAGCTAAGCCTTCATTCATTGGTCTCTGCTTCCTGACTGGATGCAAAGTGACCAAGCTGCCCATGCTTCTGCAACCCTGGCTTCCCTGGAACTATACGTGAAAATAAACCCTTTCTCCTATAAGTTGCTTTTGTCAGCTCTTTTGTTACAGCAATGAGAAGCAATCTCATCTTTTCAGGAACTGCTGAATAGTTGTTGTAATGAAGAATGAGGGGCCTGTTAGTTGAGGTCAAAGATGACAACACATAGACTATTATAGGTATAATTCTGTCATTACTCTGTTTTGATGCAAAAACTTTCCAAGGCATCTAGAGGAGAGGCTGTAAGTCCATATTTTAAACCACATAAAGACAATGTAAGGTCAAATAATATAGAGAAACCAAAGAGAAACTCCATTCAACTAAGTAATCTGTACTCAAATCTACCGGTATTGTTTAATTTTGCTAACAACATTAGCTTAATTAACAACACAATGAGATAGAAACAGGAGAGAAAGTGTTTGTCTACAAGACTTACTGACAAAGCCTACCTCCTAAACAGGAGATAAAGCTCCCCACCTGCTGTGTCTCTGTCTGGAAGGAGGGGACTGTCCTTCCTGATGCTAAGAGCTACCTGACCACCTGGGCCCTTCCCCCAACCTGGGCATTCTCCTTAAATTCCTGATATGACCTTGCCATGTGCTTTTTTTCCCACTTGGGAGATAGCCTGGAGCTTGGGGTCCCTTTCCTCCTATTAAAGCCTTTCCTTTCAGAGTGGTCTCTCATGGTGGTCATTTCCAATCTAACAAATGTATTATGCAGTCCCATGGCTATGAACCCAAGAACATCTCTGGTGTTTCTTTTCAACTCCTTTCAAGTCCAGGTCTATGGAGTTAACTTCAACTTCTACCTTCAACTTAGTGCTAGGGTAACTTTGACCAAGACACCAGCTTTTCTTGGTTTCTCTTTTCTCTTCATTAAAAATCAGCCAATGTTTCTTTCCTTATAGATCTGGAGGGAGAGAGAGAAAGAGAGAGAGAGAGAGAACGAGAGAGAGAGGTGGGTAGAGACAGATGAGAATAAGTTACTAGGGAAGTGTATACTGGACTGGTTATACAACTTAGGCACTTGTTGTACATAAGGATCCCTGAGATGTTCACTTAGTCCTCTTACGTGTATGTAAAAGCCTTTTTACTGCCTACTAGCTTCTTACCAATGGTGCTCCCTTCTGTTATATTAGGACTAAGAGCCTCTGGATAAAAGGTGAGGCCAAAGCATTTTTGTTCTCCTTCTCCCTCTAACTATTTTATAATTCAATTTTCATTTTCCACATCATCAAATGGGCATCAAAACATAGGACTTTCTATTTAAGATTCATGTGAGGAAGCCATGAGAAATGTAACCTAAAAACATTTCAGATACACAGACACATTTTTCTTTACAAAAATGCTCTCATTTATGCAGGTGAATATTCTTTGAACATTCATATTCAATGTGTTGTGTCATAATTTCAGATGGAGCCACAACTTCCACCTGCTGAGGGTTGGATAATGATCAGTTTATTTTGCTTCCTTGCTTGTGAACCTCTTATAGCAACTTTTACTTTCCACCTTGGATAATAATTGGTACTAATTTTATGTTATCTTTTTTAAATGTCTTTATTGTCAATAATTAGATACATCATATGAGCAACCATGGTGTTATCTTTTGATGAATATTTGGATTGTTGTAATTTTGACCAACTATGAATAAAGCTTTTTGTTGTGAAAAAAATACCTAAAACATCCTGAAGTGTTGACAAGTTATTATCATTGGGTGTTCCCAGAGGCTTGAATGATATACAGACTCATATGAAATGGTAGCCCAAATTAAATAAAATCATATAATAATATAAATAAATAATGTAATATAATAAGTTCATAAGTAAAATTTTCATTTATATTCTGTTTAGTTCATAAACTATGAAAATAGTTTATTCCACAACTCAGATATGTGAATATGTCCAACAATTTCCAGTTTATGTCTCTCGTACCATATGATAAATCTGATAAAAACACCTAAAAATAAGTGGAAATGATTGGGTCACACCACTCCATTTTCTCCCTTTCCTATAATACTGATCCCTCAAACACACATAAAATGGACATTAGAATGCTTTGATGAAAACCCAGGTTTTGAGTAGTGGACTTCTTAGAGCACTGACCACATCTCACATTTCTGTATAGCAAACAAATTCTGTGTGTATAATCATCACTAATTTATTTAAAAAAAATTAAGTGACTAGAATGCAGGAGAGTTGGCTTTGATATTTTGAAATGGATGAATTTACAGACATAATTATAACACACAGGTCTAAACACTAAAAAGTAGAGACGTGGGAGCCACAGGCAGAGGTTCACGCCATGTGGGAGCAGCCGAAGTTCAGACTGCGTAGCCAGCGCTGCATCTGGTGGACAAACTGGAATCTGAAATATTTGCTCAGCAAAGCAAGTTGAGTCCATATAGGCAGAAGCTGAGTCCTCAATTTACAGCTAGAAGGCCTCTGTTCTAAGGAAGTCTGGGAAGAACTTGAGAGGAGAATGTGGTCAGAGCTCCCTCACAGCAAAATGAAGGTTGAATGAAAGGAAAGCCTGAGTATTGTCAGAATGAACAATGCATGAGGAAACTTCTAGGTCAGAGAGAAGGGAAGAGGCTGACCTCGCTGTCCTTCCTCGGCACTGCTCACTGCACAGCTGAAAGGTTGGTCTGATGTATTGCAGGAAGGGTTCTGATGATCAAGACACAGGGGACAACCTGAGGGGATTCGAATAATGACAG
Organism: Zapus hudsonius; assembly: GCA_004024765.1. Lineage (NCBI taxonomy): Eukaryota > Metazoa > Chordata > Mammalia > Rodentia > Dipodidae > Zapus > Zapus hudsonius. The sequence continues at coordinate 50,210 of PVHP010004696.1, read as the reverse complement.
AGCAGCAATCAGAGGCCTGAGGCTGGGCCTGCTTTACAGAATTCAAAACTAAAGTCTGGCTTTACGAGAGGCACAGAGAGGCCAAAGCATAGAGAAACTACATACAATCAGAAAGATGTTGTATGTTGTCAAGACTTCCAAATCTATGGGAAACAAACAGTAGTTGAAACTTCATAAACAGAGCTCCTAAAATTTACAATCTATTTCTGTATTGCAGTGATGGTATAAGCAAGAGACCTATAACCACAGCTAATGGGTCAACCCAGGATGAGCCAGTGAAACAGACACCAACGATTTTAAACACAACCTCAAGCAGAAGCACAGAGACCCCTAAGACCTCAACCATAAAGCAGCCTTAATACTCACCCACCATGACCCAGGGAACTGAGTGGAAGAGGGGGCTGAAAGATTGTAAGAGACATGCAAAGGGGGGGGGGTGGAACCGGGTTGACGCCTAGGCTATTCACAACCCCCTACCCCATGGACTGATGCAGGCTGCCCATGAGGAGGAAGTCCAACTGACCAGGGACAGGGAAGAGGGAAATAGGGGAACTGGAGACATCAACACATTATTCCCTTATTAAGTGTATCTAATCATGGATAATAAAAAATTAAATAAAAAAGTATTAACTTGAAGTTGGAATCTACCCCTGTCTTGGCATATGCTGGTGCATTTAGAGGGCCATTTCTAAGATGCAGGCTTCTGTCCTCCTAACCAGTATGCTTTCCAAAGGGTCCTTCTTATTCAATAAAATGGAAATTTGTATGTAGTCACCATTTGGGAAAGATTTATATTCCTTTCTCTGTGTTAATAAGCTATGTCCAGTCTAAAGGAAAAAGAATATTGCTATTTTCAGTGAGAATTTAGTATTTCTACATTTTCTTTTGAAGTAGGGTCTCTCTCACTTTAACCTAGGTCCACTTGGAACTCACTCTGTAGCCCAGGATGGCTTCAAGCTCACAGTTATTCTCTTACCTCAGCCTCCTGAGTGCTGGGAGTAAAGGCATGCGCCACTAGACCTGGTACCTGGTTTTATTTTTACATTTAGATGTAAGAGACAACTGTATCTTATCGTATGCCATATCAGTCATATCATAATGTATTGCTATCACCTATAGAACAGGCAATAAGCCTATTGTTAGCCATAGTCAATCAGAGTGAATTAAAGAGAAAGCAATTGATCTAAACTTCATGACATTGTAACTATGACATCAGAGACAACATTAACATAACTAGCCTGTTAGAGAAATTTAATTTGTGATAGGGACATGTTCTATGATTTCTCTTTGCTGGAACTATCCATTTCCTTACAGACAGGATTTTTTGTTCAGCCTCATGACACACTATTGTATTTTGGATAGTTTATTCAAATGGAACATGGATATAGGTGCAATACATTTTATTCTAGATACACACTCTTTTTTAATATTTTTTTATTTTCAAGCAGAGAGAGAAAGAGAGAGAGAGAGAGAAAGAGAGAGAGAGAGAGAGAGAGAGAGAGAGAGAGAGAGAGAGAGAGAGAGAGAGCGCACCAGGGCCACTGCCTTGTGGGTCTGGCTTATATGGGTCCTGGGGAATTGAACCTGGGACCTTAGGCACTGGAGGCAAGTGCCTTAACTGCTGAGCCATCTCTCCAGCCCACACACTCTTTTTTGAATAGACCAAGAAAGGAAGGACATGGCTATTTGATTTCTGATATGGTTATTTTTCTTTCCAGTTCTTACAGTAATTATACATTTTAAAACAAACCTCCGATAGCCCAGGAAGTACAATCACTTACAATGGGATCTCATCAAGCTAAAAAGCTTCTGTACAGACAAGCATACCATACTCCAAGCCAGTAGACCACCATCAAACTTGGAGTTAATCTTTGCCAGCTACAACACGGGTAGAGGTCTAATATCTAGAACATACAAAGAACTCAAAAAATTAAAGAAAAATTTATCAAACATCCCTCTCACAAAACTGAACTCAACAGGGAATTCACAGAGGAAGAAATATACATGGTCAACTCCCATTTGAGATGTTCAATGTCATTAACCATCAGAGAAATGCAATGCCTGTTGAAGGCATAACAAATACAGCTTCTTAGAGAAGTGGTTGGGTTTCTTCAGCATGAGAAATATATATTTAATCACACACTATCAAGCACCAGAAACAATAGCTTCATAAGGTAATGTAATTGAATCTTATTTTTGCTATGCTGGGAGACATTTTGATTAGTACAAGATACAATTACTTCCATTATTAGGCATCTGATAAGGTTAACTCATGCTTTTAAATATAAAGCAGCTTAAATGCCTAACAGGCATTAAATGTCTGACACACATTTCATTACCCAGTCTCCCCTGAAACAGATAAAAAAATGCTTCCATTAGTGGAACATTGCACTGAGTAGAGGAAAATCAAGCCAGCTTCTTGTATATTTTTATACTATTACAAGTGTTCTGAAGAAATGTCAAAAAGGGTGATTAATGTAAAGCTGAGATGTTGGAAATAATTTATATGTGTCTATGCTAATGTACTATAAGTAATATATAATTTAAATTTCCTTCCTATTTAAAGAACACAAAGAATACAATTTATTAATTTCTGTTATGGAATCTAACCAGCAAGGTCAATGCCAATGATGATTATACTCAATACCCCAAAGAAGAGGGACTCCTGACCATGTTCATGTAATTTTAGTGTTTTATTTCACTTTTTTTCTAAGAAAAATTAGATTTTCTTCCTTGTCCTCATATGTGTGTGAATCCACAGGTGGCCCTGATTCTGATTAAAGTGAGGAAATTGAGATGTTCTTCAGTTAATGTGAAGTTGCTTGTGAAAAGCAGGTAAGACCAAATCTGACATAAAAATATAAAGAGCCAAGTTTCATTGGTTTAAATCAGATAACGGGCCTCTTTGTTCATTAAAAAGAAACATGATCAGGAGATGGCTCATTGGGCAAAGTGCTTGTTAAGCATGAGGCCCTGAGTTCAGATCCTCAACGCTCCTTAAGTGCCAAGGAGGCTGAGACTCAGCATCCCTGGGGCTTCCAGGCTAGCTAGTCTAGCTGAAGTATAGAACTCTGGGTTCAGTAAGAGACACTGTCTCAAAGAATAAGGTGGAGAGAACATAGGGAGACACCTGACAGTGACCTTGGGTCTACCAGGCAAGCACACATGTGCATGTAGACCTGTGATACACACACACACATGAGCATACATACAAACACCACAATATTCACACACTTGCAAAAAATGTGATCAGGGTGGTAAAGTTTAAGTGGTTGTTCTAGCCAGTGATGCTGAATGAATTCCTTGCATGGGACAAGGGACCCAAAGATGACTCAGAACTCATAGACTTCAAGCAGCTCACAAGCCCTTGGTGATAATGGCATGTGAAAATTTGCAGTATAGAACAAATGTAAGCAAATGTTTGACTTTCAATCATTTTTATCAGTGAGAGTTATAATATGTTGCTTAGCCTGTAGAATTATTATCATCACTCTTTCAGGCTATTTATATACAAATTGGAGAAGATATATGTGTGTTTATGTATATCACTTCATTTTTTTCTCTTAAGATTATAGTATATTCTTAGACTATTTTCAAAAAATACACCAGAGTCTTGAACTATTAGGAAAGGTAAATGAAAATGCCTTGATATGTCTTTAAATATAGAAAGTGAAAATAGTACTAGTAGTATAATGTAGTCAGATGACAAAAATTCAAAATAAATATGGCAGAATTAATAGTAATAAATAAGTAGTCAAGAGAATGGAAAATTATCCTAGGCACTCTAGTTAAAAGCTAGACTTTTTATGAACTAGGAATAAAAGATCACAACATGAAACTGCACTTGATTTTAGCCAAAAGGCAGAGAAGTTATCACAACATGAAACTGAGAAGGTCCATCCATGTTCTGTGGGAAAGTTAAGCTAAATGCTGAATAGATGCAAATTGCAAATTAAATATCAAACTAAATGCAAAAAGGAATGGGGAGATTATAGAACTTCAAGCTGCTTCTAATACTCATATAAGTGTAAATAAATAAAATATTAACATGTATTTGAAATATATTCATATATATTAAAGCAGTCTAGTTAACTGGTGTCATTATAGAAGTGGAAAAATAAGTGAAGAGGCACAATATCTTGTCTAAAAATAAGTTCATGTACATTTAAAATTTAATGTATGATGAATAGAGGAAGGTTAAGTATCGATAATCCCATTGACTTTGATAAAGAGTACTTCATAATGAAAGCAAAGTAAATTTCAAATAGATTTAAAATATATACTTTAAATAGCTGCTTAAGGATAAAAAATAGGTGAACAATTTTAATTTTTTTTTAGTAAGAAAGGCTTCCCAAAAGAGATACTCAGAAACCATGGATATATGAACCAAAAAAATCTCTATAACACATGAAATTATAATATATAGAAGTCAAAAGATAAAGGATGGATTGGAGGGTAATAAATACTCTATCTACAACCCACACACGAGTTCTTACAAAACCATGTTTTAGAGTCCTACAAGAGCCAAGGAAGGCAATGTAGTCTGTAAGGTTTTGCAGGCAGTTAATAAATGTAATCTTAAAAGATATTGATGGTTCAGGGTCTGTAGTGGAAGAGGAGGCAGAATGGATTAAGAGCCAGGGGATGGAGAACAGTGAGAGGTCTTTATTTTCATGGCTTCACACAGCTCTCATCACCTGCACAAGACAGGTATAATGTTGGTCTCATCAATAGGTTGTTGTGGATTATGGGGGAGGGCGAAAAATATTGAATCCATTAAGATAGAAAAGGGAATCAGAAAAGAAGAGAGCCATCCATAGAGGGAAATGGGGTGGGGAGGAGAGTGCTGGGAGGCAATATGTAAATTTTTAATGAAGCTTTTTAATTTTAATTAAAAATAAACTTTGGGCTTCAGGGAAAAAATAATAATTGAGAAAACAGGACAATCACCTCTAGGGAAAGACAAATTGTTGAGGAAAGAAAATAATCATTATTAGCATATTAAAAATCAGGCAAAAGATATCATGAAATTTTTTACTAGAGACTAAACTTAAAGAACCTCCTTGCTATTTCTGTTTCAAAAAGCTTCAGTCTTTCTCCTCACCATATGTTTAAACCATGTACCGACATGAATTTTTAATTTTCCTGTTCTATTTTTACATCCTGACAGGTATAAAACATGTTACCTTAAACCTTGATTTATATATTATTTTTGAGCATTTCTCCTCCCTGTTGCAGATGAGCGCTTAAAAACTGAACTTTCATATGCCTGCTATTATAAAATGTCTATTTATAGGTTGGCAACTGGCAGTTACCATAGAAACTAAAGCAGCAATCAATTCAGAAACCGGGAAAGTGTAAGTAAGGAAGTATTCTAAATAGAACTCAATAAAATACAAAATGCCTCACAATTATTGGAAAAATGCAAAATGGAAAATTTTATAGCATGCTAGTATTTGGAAAAGAACATGGAATTATAGGTTATTCATTAGATAAACCTGGGCAACTCTCTAATGTCATTAGGCACACTCTCATTGTAAGAGACTCCCATGAGATCTCACTTTAAGATCTTATGGGATATCTCACTTTAAGAAAACTGACTCAATCTATGTTAAGGCAGGTATATATTACTCCTCTCTAAATCCCAAATACTAGACTTATTTTAAATACCATGATCAAATCATTTGATTTGTCAGTTTTCTTGACCTAATCTTTCCCCTTCTAAAATGACCACTAAACAAACTGGATGCTGAATGCCAACCCCCATAAAGCCAAGGAGGCACCGTCAAAGAGACAGTTCATTAATGATTAATTGCTGTATTCTCTGAGGGTATTTTGTGCACTCATTCAGTCACTCCTGAACTCATACTTGTCACTCATTGATAAGACTGTCATGATAGTTAAAGCTGCATCTGGTGGGAATACAATTTAGTTTTAGAAACGTGCTTTAATTTATGAAAGGCAAAAATGTTCGATTAATAAATGGTTTTTTGAGTAGGATTTTATCCCACCTGGGGATATTCATTGCTATAAAATTGGGCTGAATGAAAGGAATATGAGAGGCATGGTCTTATACTTGATGTACATTGCATCACATACATCCTAAATTCCATCACAATCTAAATTCATTCCCACATAAATCAATACGAGTCACTGAATTTATTATTCTCAGACAAGGCAAGCTTATAATTTATTACATGGTAAAAATGAATTCATGGATCTATGCATAGTCTCTTATTTAAGAGCTTCTAAACAGTTGACAACAAAATGAGTGATTGTGTTTCCACAAGTCTACAGAAGGTAAAGAAAAATGGCTAGAATGTAAGAGACACATGTTAAGTGATATCAGGTTCTGCAAGGGTACAGAGGATGATTATGACTCAGTATAGGCATGCTCATCTGCAAAACCCAAAACACTCCATTCCCAAAAGGAAAGAGTTTGGGTCACTAGGGAGCTACACCACACACTAAGTACCCCAACTCAAAAGAACTTGATTCCATTGCAAGGGGATTATTTTGAGAATTTCAAAGGTTCCTCCATTCATTTAACACCCAGCAGCACAGACATGAGAGCTAGCAGAGTAATCCAAGTGCTTATGACTCATGCAATGGGAAAAGAACTCTCAGGCATAATACATCCCGATGGTGACAATACTTGGCTGGTTTTTTGAGAATGGTGGGTACTAGCAGCTGGGGAGTAGGAAGGAGGGAGAGATGGGGAAGGTTCCTCAGTGGGTACTAAACTGGGGGATTTTTATTGGCTTTTTGGTTTCTTGAAGTAGGGTCTCACTATAGCCCAGGCTGACCTGGAATTCACTATTTAGTCCCAGGCTGGTCTCAAACTCACAGTGATCCTCCTACCTCGGCCTCCTGAGTGCTGGGATTAAAGTCATGGGCCACCATACCCTGCTAAGCTATGGCTTGATGAGAGCAAGAAGTTTTGGTGATATTGCAAGTAGAGTGACTATAGATAATGTGCTATATGTTTCAAAAAAGCTAGAAGAAAGAATTTTGAGTGTGTTCACCATAGAGAAATGAGAAGTGCTAGAGGAGATAAAGACACTTACATTGATTTAAACATCACTTAATATATACATGTGCTAAAATATCCCATGGGACCCCATAACTCTATGCAGTATTATGATCTCAGTTTAAAAAGTGACTATACCCTAGACCCCTATACTGTAGGCACTCAGTCCTCAGGGGAAGCGTGGCAAGTAACAGGTTGCAGAGGTTTATGACAAATTGAAGACAGAGAAGATAGTCAAAGATAATTTTGATGTTTCTGGAATTCATTTGTTGCTTAATTTTTATACCTAAGCTCTTGGTCAAAATAAGGCACCCGACATCCTCATCTGGTCTCTTCCTACTTGTATACAGGGCACACACATCTGCACATACACATGTACACCACACATCGTACTACATCCACAAACCCAAAAGGAGAAAAGCTAATTAGTTTAGAGTGCCTTAATTTCTGCTAGAATTTTTGTATTTTATGCTCATAGTCTTCTCTTGTTCAAATTCTAACACTGTCGATAAAAATAATGAATTTTCTGATTTGAATCTATTTATTTTCAGAGCCCAGACTCATACTCCATATCTACCTATGATTATTTGTCAGTTCTACCAGTGGAAGGGTTTTAATGATACATTTTGAAACTGCAATTAAATTAGGTAAATGTGTTGTTCTTCACACTGGTGTTGTGAGTTCAGGTATCTCGAAGCAGTGCTTCTAACCCAACAGGCTTTCTCTTTCCATTGTGACACTTGTTCCTATGGAAACCGGTCTCTTGGCGTTCATACACTTTTTATCACTTTAGAAAGAGGTCACAGAAGCAAAGGCCAGGAAGAAACATGAAATATTCATCTAACCATTGCTTAGCAGCTTTAACCAACATACTTACAGCTGCATGTTTTCTCTTAAAGGTTATACACACACAGAGCATGTGTTATGAATTTCAAAAATCATAGCTCATGAGAACTGAGAAACTTATCATCTCAGTAACAAAACAGCTCAATGGTGGTGTTCTCATATCTGCCTAGGTGTGTGTGCAAGCAGACCAGAGAAGGCATGGCAGAACTGAGTGATCATGGGCGCTCACTGAGAACGTGCAGCTCTAGGGCCAGAGGAAGATAATTCATAGGTTCCAGCTCTGTTCCTAATATTTACTAACAAAGTTAGAAGTGGCTTCAAACGTCACTTTAGAGAAAGCAGGCTCATTGTGGATTTTGTAAGCGGTACTTATGCTTTCTCCAATATCTAAAGGACTCCACATTTTTTTTTTAAGAAATGAAAAAAATAGTTGGTTTACCTTTAGTTTAAAAGATAAATTGAACGCAGGATAAGATTCTGTTCAAAACAACTCCAGCACATTGTCTGTCCCAGACATCTTCAGGATTTTATTTATTGTCAAACAACAATTAACACAAAGGTATCCTTTCCTCTCTAAGTAAGAACTAGGGTACTTTAAACTTTAAAGTTGAAACATCGTACTTGATAAGTTTTTAGATGTTATTATAAGCAATAAAAATTCTCTACAATATTTTAGCAGGTAGCATATTTTGTCTTTGATCTAGTAAAAATTTCTCTTGAAATTAAAACAAAACAACAACATTTTAACCTATTTTACCCCAGATAAACCAGAATGAGCTTGGATGGCTGGCGGAGCTGGGAGGGAGGATAAACAGGAAAGACACTGAGTACACCTAACACAGACAAGGACTCTTGCCACCGTAGATAGACATAAGACAGATTCTTTCTTTGTCAAAGGGTTGTTTTAAAGATCAGCTGCTTTAGCTCAACAATAGCAGGCTCTTCTCTATTATGTAGAGTCAATTAGTTTTAATCAAGATTTTGTTTAAATAACTGTCTCATTTCTGGTATATAAAGTTCATTGCTTACAAGTAGGTTAATTCTTAAGACATATTCCCTGCATTAGGGTATAGCTTCACATTCAAACAATGGTCATCATCTAAAAAGAATGATTTCAAGCTCTGTGATTCTGTTTCTAACCTTCCCTGGGTATTCACTCAAGTATCCAAAGTAATCAAAAACATTTGCAAATACAAGTGCCAAGACTTTATGCTGTCTTAGTTGTCTTTCTCTGACAGTTTCTAGGTCATATTAATTGGTTTAGATTGGTTGATAAAAATATTGTTTTCAAAATTGGTACACGTTCTGCCTGTATTTATAGCTGTTAGATATTCAACGGGTAAGATATGCCTGCTCTCCATGCTTCAGATATGGCCTGCCCTGACAGGACTATTAACTTACATGTGAGACAAAAATAACTTAAAGATTTTGTGCCATTCTTTCACTAGATATGTACTGTAGATCTTTACCCTTCAAGGTTGTTGCAACTTCGTTTTAAGTGTTTTAATAACCTATGGAGAAGCCAAAGCTAACTATAATCACTGGAGCTAGAAAGGCTAATATTTCGACCCCTGTTCCCAGGTTGTAAGGCCACTGGAGATGATGGACACTTTTAATATGTTTCACATTGGCCCTCTGGTAAATCACCTATCTTCCTGATCATGGAGGACATGGAGACCCAGAAATGAAAACAAAAACAAACAACAAACAAACCTTTGTCTGCAACAGGAGAGTCACAACCTAGGAAAAGCTAGTCCTCCAAGTTTCCCAAAGGAGGGAAGACCACTTGGTCATCATGCCCCTGACTCATCCTAATATATAACATCAGTGCTAGAGGTGCCATGGAGCCCCCACCCCAGGTCCTAGACTCTCTTAAGAACCATTATTGACCTCCAAAAGTATATATATGATTAAATTTGGCTACCTGCTTGGTCTTAAACATTCAGAGAGAAACATAACTAAAAATAAAGAAATATCTATCAATAATAAACAGAGACATAAGAGTTTTCCAGAAGGGGAAACAGACAGGCCTTGAAGTATGTTGGCCTCTCTAGTAGTTCTAGTTCTGTAATGAAAAACAAAACAAAACAAAACAAAAAACTTTAAAATGCCAGCTAACTTACCAGCTTTAAAGCACTAATAAACTAGGGGTGCTCCTAAGGGTGCAATCATTCTCTCCTTTTCTTCCATCTATTGGCATAAAAGATTCCTGAAAGGCTTTACATGACACAGCTAACAGGATTTCCCTTTTTAGTTCTGAGGTTCAAATGATGTCACTTGGTTTAGATATCCTCATGACAACCAAAGATAACATAATTGCCATTAAACGAGGTTGCATGTCTTTAGGCTTCCCTTATAGTTTCCACTTTTCTAGAGATCAAACAATGATCTGATTTCATATCTCTTGCCTAAAGGTGTTCCCTAGACTTGTTTTCCCATGAGCCCCAGGGGAGGGGTTCCACTTTCCTAAAATTTAAATCTAATCCTGACATTGTGATTGGTTGAGCTTAGCCCCAAAACTTGGCATCATGGCTGGCCTCTTATTGAGCCAGCCCCTAACCCAGACCAATTAACTCCCTCTCTCTCTGGCTCACCTGAGCCTCAAGGCAGAGCCCACCACAATAAGGTTATGTACTTCCTATAAAACAGGGTTTGCCCTCTATAAAATTATGTTCAGGAGACTGCTCCATCCCACTACCCAGCCTTCTCCTTTGATCCCTCTTTTGCCATCCTCTCTGATACTTGGGTTATTCCCCATCCTACACCCCTTTCTTCCTAACAATTGTGTATTTTAATCTAGGGTTAGGAATGAATGAAAAAAGTGAAAGACTTCATATATAGGTAGAAAGTGAAAGAATTGAGGGGTATGGGGAGATAGTTTTGGCAAAAAGGTGCTTGCCACTCAAACATGAGAACACATTACAGCCAGATAGGTTGGTGTGTACCAATAATCCCAGTGCTGGGAGGTAGAGACCAGAAGGTCCCTGCTGCTTGCTAGCTAACTAGATTGGTAGAAATGACAGGCTCTGTGCTCAGTGAGAGAACTTGTTTCAAAAAATAATGAGGAGAGCAATTGAGAAAGATATGTGATGCTGATTTTGACCTATTTACACATGGAGATGCACCCACACATAAATGTGCCCATACACATCAAACATACAGACATAAGCACATGCAAAAAAAAGTGACAGGACTGAAACTCAAACATGATGCGCCTCTCTGGGAATCACTTCTGGAGTGAACAGTCAAGCACAAAACCTGAAGCTGTTTGAAACCTAACGTTTGAAAGAACTGACTCAAAGAATCATCAGATGTGATGGAATTAGGATGACACTTCATTTACTTAGAAAATTGCACTGAAAGCTTAACTATAAACTTCAGAATGACTGCAGTGAAGAAAGAACTCACATAGACACCACACATTCAGAACTCATTTCAAAACCTTGTCTTCATTTGCTTCTGGCAGACGACGAGTGATGGCTCACTGTGTGGTAGGCTAGAGGCCATACCAGACTTGATGCTGGAATGGGAACCATGGAAAGAAGCAGCAGGTCCATGGCCCCTAGAGGTCAAGGTTGAAAGATAGGATGCACAGAATCATGGTCACAAAGTTGCTGAAGTTGCATCCAGATAAAACCCTGTTTCAGGGACACAGGGGCAAGTCGATTACAGGAAGAGGTAGTGGGTTTAAAGACATGGTGTCAGGAAAGGAAACCACATTCATCCCAAATGCACAATCCAGTCTATGTAATAATAGAATTATGGAAAAGATGCTTTTGACCAGCTGTGGTGGTTTGAATAAGATATCACCCATAGGCTCATGTATTTTGAATACTTGATATCCACCTGGTGGTAATTTGGGAAAGTCATGGAGCCTTTGGGAGCCTCCCTAGAAGTAGTGTATTGCTGGGGTTGACTTTGGGGTGTTCATAACCCAGTTCTTCTGTGTTAGAACTCAGCTCATTTCTCTGTCAATGTGTGATGTAGCGTTCTCCACCATGATGAAACTGTAAGGTGAAATAAACTCTTTCTTCTCATAAACTGTTTCTATTCAGGTGTATTTTTCCAAGCAACAAAAGGTAATTACTCCACGTGAATCATGAGGCATGTCTAATTTCTGTAGGAGTTTAGACTGAAGGTGGAAACACTACTCACAAGACCCAACATCAGTCAAAGACTTCAGATACTGGGGTGTTTTCCTCAAGGAAAGAGAAGAGGTCCTGAGGGCATGGAGAATTATGGGATTATAGCTCAGTAATTATGGCCTCATAATTCCAACAGAATGACATTCAAATAGAATTTCAGGTAAGAGTTTTTTATACAATGGCTGTGCTTTAGGGTAACAAGATTGCCATCTGATTGTTAGGTAGTCTTGCCACAAGGACTAGATTTCATGGATATTTAAAGGAAACAGGTTCTTAGAAATGCTGAGGCAGTCTTTAACCTGAATAATGATGGAATGCCCAACACCATGCATTATATATTCACTCAGCATCAATTTAAGGTCAGACGTTGCCTGTCATCTATAATACTTTACCAATTTGGTTGGCTCAGCAGTAAAGTGATGAAGAGAATACCTCATTCTCATTTTGTATTTAGAATAGCAGAGTAGAGAAATTGAGCTAAAATGTTTGGCCTGGATAAGGAAGGCTGTTTCATAAATAATTAATGTGGATAGTTAAGTGTGGATTAAGATCTTTTTCTGTGTGTGTGGCCTGAGGAGATGGCTCATTCAGTAAAACACTTGCTGCTGGGGATCTGAACTCATAAATACTACACAGGGTGGTAATTCCAGTCCTCGGGAGGGAAAGGCAGGCAAATGCCTCGGGCAAGCTGACTAGCTAGATTAGGTAAATGGGTGAGCGCTGGGTTCAATGAGAGACACTGTCTTAATAAAGGAAATGGAGCCTGATTGAGCAAGACACTCCATGTTGGCCTCTCATCTCCACATTACACACGTGTGCCCACTCACTGCACACACATTTAACAAAATATGTCTGGGCTAGAGGCATGGTCCAGTGGTCAAGAATGCCTCCTATGAAACCTCATGTCCAGGGAGGCCTGAGAGACTACTGAGTTCAAGACACAGGGCCCACGTAAACAGCTGAGCTGACCACTGTGTTTGTCACCTCAGTCTGATGGGGTTGCAGAGACCCCATCACTAAGTCACTAAGGTTCAGGAAAAGACCAGCAAGCTCTGGGGTCAGTGAGAGACTCAGACTCAAGTACACATGAGAAGAGTGATGCAGCTGAAGTCATCCAGTGTTCCACCACTCTGACCACTTCGGGTGAGCACACACATTACAGGAGAGTTCCAGGGGCTGCATGCGTTCACAATACACACACACACACACACACACACACACACACACACACACATGCATAAACACACATCAGATTTCTACTTAATGCTTATATAACTTTTACTTTAATCCTTAAAGCTGAGATAATCAAAACTGGAGAGATGGTTCAGTGGTTAAGGTATTTACCTGCAAAACCTAAAGATCCAGGTTCAATTCCTCAGAGCCCACATAAAGCAGATGCACAAAGTGCTGCATGCATCTGGAGTTCATTTGCAGCAGCTAGAGGCCCTGGAGTACCTATACTCTCTCCTCTCTCTCTCTCTTTATCTCTCTATCTGGTTGCAAATAACTAAATAAAATATTTTTAAAAGATACTCAAAGTGATAGAGAAGGGCTATAGACTAACAGCTCCCCATTGGAATAACTTTAAAATATGAAAACATAAATTTATAGGTCTCCTCCATATAAATTTATTTTCCAGTATTTTCTTTGTACCATTACTTCTGGCTTATACAAATAAAATCTCAACATTCAGTGATCCTGACACAGATATTGGCTGAAGCACCTTGAAAGCCCTTTCTATGGTTTTCATATCTGATATATCTCCACTTTTTCACAAACCACCCACTCCAATGGTTCTTTTTTTCCCTATGACATTTTTATTTAAAAAAGAAACTTTGCTAAAACAACCTAATCTTCATCCCACCTCCACTGAACCCCTTCTTTTCAACTGTTCTCTCCTCCGTTTGGATGTCCTAAGACTTTCCCATAACACAATGGTCAGTGGTCATAGTATTTATATGATTATGTAAATGTTATTGATCATAGAATGGAACAAGTGCATCTCTTTCGCTTTCTGCAAAAGCTTTAACAGATGCTTCTTTGATTGATTGACTTTTTTAGTTTCCATTGGTAATTTTCCCCAAGTGCTGGGGGAATCTGTCAAATCTGTAGCAATAGTTTTTCCAGATGCTCCACATTTCAGTCCAACTCTGTTCCTAATGGCATCTCTCCCACCACCCTCCAGCCTTGTACTCCCATCTGGGCTAGTTAGCTCTAAGCCTGGTTACAAGTATACTTCCTTTGATGTTTGTGTTAGACTTGAGGCCTTGAGTCCAATGTCTTTGTTCATGTGCCTTCCTTCCTACAGCAGACTTTACAAAACTTACCAAGCATTATGAAAGAATAAATACTGTGCTATATGTTCAACTCATAGGACTGTACTTAACATAATAGATGGGTATTAATTTTTTATGGTCTTAATGAACAAATACCAACTGCTTATATTTATGGGGTTCATATATTTATGGTGTGATGTTTTAATGTATGCTTTGTAGAATGAATTTTTTTTAATATATATTTATTGTCCATAATGAGTTACATTATTTAGTGGGCAAACCATGCGTTGTTATCCCGAATTCCCCAATTCCCCCCCTCCCCATCCCTGATCAGTTGTATATCCTCCTCTGTGGGCTGTCTGTGCGGAAAGATTGTGAGAGCCGTGGTGGGGGAGACAGTCCGGAGGAATGAATTTTTAAACTTTAAAAAGTGATTAATTTGTTTGCAAAAAAGAGAGAAAGAGAGAGAGGGAGGGAGAGAGAGAAAGAGAGAGAGAGAGAGAGAGAGAGAGAGAGAGAGAGAGAGAGAGAGAGAGAGAGAGAGAGAGAGAGAGAGAGAAGGGAGAAGAATATGGGCACACCAGGACCTCTTGCCACTGCAAACTAACTCCATGTGCATGCACTACTTTGTGCCTCTGGTTTAATGTGGGTACTGGGAAATTGAACCCAGGCCATCTTTCCAGACCTTAATATGATGATTTAAACAAGCTAGTTAACCTGTCCATCATCCCTTATCAATTTTAGTAGTGAGACCATTTGATATCCATTATTTCAGATATAGATATATTAATTTATATACATTAACCAAGTCATGCATTAGATCTTTAATATTTTTTCCGTCTAAATGCATGTTTGTGTCCTTTCCTCATCACCCAATCTCTGATAATTGCCATGTTATTCTTTAGGTCTATGAGTTTGATGATGATTTTAGGTTTCATATATGAAACCATGCATAACTTACCTATCATAGCTTATTTCTCCTAACACAGTGTCGTCTAAATTTTTGCATAGTGCTCCAAATGACAGAATTTCCTTCCGTTTAAAGATTGTATACCATATTATTATTTATATACTATATTTTCTTTATCCATTCATTCACCAAAGGACACTTAGGTTGATTTGATATCTTGGTTATTGTAAATAATGCTAAAATAAATATAAGCCTATATCTCTTTGGGTATTACACATTTTGTGTATATTTCCAGTATTGGAATTGATGGATCATATTTTAGTTCTATTTTCAATTTTTTGACTCTCTGTACCATTTTCCATAATGACTGTACCAATTTACATTCCTGCCAACACTGTGCAAGAATTTCCCATTCTTCCATGTCTTCTCCAACATGTATCTTCTTGATAATAATTATTTTAATGAGCATGAAGTAATATTTTAATTTTCATTTCTCTGGTGACTAATAATTATTTTTCACTTACCATTTACACATCTTCCTTTGCCTGTTTTAACCAGATTGTTTTCTTACTATTGAATTATTTGACTTTATACTGAATTTTTTTTCATTTTATTACCTTATGAATAGATGGTTTATATTTTTTCTCCATTTTATGGGCTGTTGCTTTTGGTTTTGGTTCAATCCCATTTGTCTACTTCTGCTTTGGTTGCCTATGTTTTTAGGAAGATTTGTTAAGCTATCTATGTTAATGTGGAGATTTCACTTACTGTTTTCTTTCAGTAGCTTTATACTTTCAGGTCTTATGTATAAGTCTATAGCTCACTGTGAATTTATTTTGTTTATAGGAAGAGATAGGACTTTAATCTCTTTACCTAAAATAATCTTTGGATGTGGACAGTTGATTTTCATAGTATTATTTGTTGAAAATAGCATCCTTTCCCAATTGTGTGTTCTTGGCATCTTTGTCAAAAACCATGGTCAGCTAGCTGTCTCCATGGAGATGGGCTGCTAGGTACCATCAAACATATATGCTGTGCTCTGAGCATTTGGAGATGAGAATAGCTCTTCCAGTAGTTTTTCATGTAGGCTTAAAGAATTGTGCAAAACCTTCTGGTTCTTCTGGATTGTTTTTGTTTTCTTTTTAAAAGAACATGCATAAATGTATGCTTTGAAACATGAAACAGAGATTTAATAGAAGGGCCGTGATCAAATGTCAAAGAAAGCTAAGGGAAAATCCAAGAGAATTTAGCTTGTTTTGATACATTTTAGAGATTCTATACTGAATAGTTGGTGTGGTTGATTTCTTCCAAGGCTGAGGGGAAAGGATCTATCTTGGGCCTCTCTCTGTGTGGATTGGAGTTGGTGATTTTCTTAGTTTCTACATGTCATCTTCCCTCTGTATAAATTTTTTTCTTTTAATAAAAATGTACAGTCATATTAGATTAAAGTTTACCTTAACTCATGTCAGTTTATTTTCTCTGTAAATACTCTGTCCAAATATGGTGAAGTCATGAACTCCAGAGGTTAGTCTTTAACATGCAAATGTTAGGGACACAAAACTCAGTTTATAAGAGCTGTTATGAAAAGAGTAAGTAACACATCACAGGCAGACAAAGGGCAAAAAGCATGTGAATCTCCCAAGGTGGAGCATCTATACCCTCTGAATTTCTTCTACTGGGTACCTCAGTTAGCATTTAATAACACTCACATATTCCTCTCTGTAGACTGAGGAATCATTGTGATTTTTCTTAGGGTTACACTGCTCACATCTCTGCATTCAGTCTCTTCATCAAAACTTCCTCTGTTAGACCTTTGTGTCCTGCTGGTACCCTGGCTGATATACCTTTTTGTGGGACCCTGCTGAGAGGCATGGAGGACACAGGGGTAAAGGAACTTTGAGACTGGTCTGAAACTCCATTAGATGGGTAGGAGTTTTGGCTGTCTCCTTCCCTCCCCAAACCTCCAGCCACCTGGTGGGTCCCAGCAAGCCCTGATAAGTCAGGCACTTCAAGGCCTGAGTTTATTGAAGTTCACATAATTCAGCTATAAGGTGATAAAAAGGCCCAGGCAACAAAAAAGTCCCTCTAGTTTATCTATGCAGCTGTCCCCTAACAATCCTTTCATGAAACATCCACAGACCACCCTGACCCCGCCAATCCCCTTTCCTCTTATGCTCCTGCCTCTCCTTTTCTTCCTAAATAAAAGCAACCCTCCCAACCTAATAAATGAGCTCTTCACGGCAATTGCTTCCTGAGAGTTCTTCCTCTTGTTGGCTCACTGCTGTCCCAAGACTCTGTCCACACAGCTCTGTAGATAAACAGGGAGTTGATGTAAGCAGTGACTCCCTAAGTAATCCGTGGACCTACGCTATTTAACCCAGCATGCTTGGTCTTGATTTCTGTTTATGTGAGCATTTAAGGAAATTCCCATGGTTGTTTATCTATAATTCACTTATTTCAACCCAGATGGAGTTGATATTAGATTCAGGAGCTCACCTTTGAAAATTCCTTATTTGGCTATTTTTTTATTGGTATGATTAGAAATTTCCATTTTTAAGTACCTTCCTTAATTCATGTCTCCTCAGCTACAGTAGAGATGCTATACTTTTAGTTGACTGCAGTCTTTGGAGTAAGGGTTAATTTTTGATACATTTTCTTTAAAAAAATTTTTTTTATTGCCCATAATGAGTTACATTATTTAGTGGGCCAACAATGAGTTGTTATCCCCAATTCCCCAATGCCCCCCCTCCACCTCCCCAGTCAGCTAGATACCCTAAAACAGTAAAATCATCATAGTTTCAGGGATGATCCCATTTAAAAAATGCGATGACAGTGTCTTGATTCTCATTTATTATCTCAAAAAAATAGTCTCATTGAGACCCAAATTTTCATTACTTATGTATTGATAGCTAACCCCTCCCATTTTTAATGTCCAAATTATGTCTTGCGACCTCTCATACTTCTGAGGATAGAACTGGGTAAGGGGATCCCATGACAGCCTTACCTATCCCAGATTGGGATAAATAGTGAGACTGAGAAAGTAGAAGTGGAGAGGTGGGACCATTCCAGGGAAGGAAAGCAACAGGTCTGTGACAGCAGGTGTCAGGCACCAAAAAAGAATTGCCACAGAGGCTCATGAGAGTGCAGAAGAAAATCAAGTTTGGGTTAAGCACGAGCTAAGACGAACCCTCTGCCACCTGTTCCCAGACGCCTGTATCCAAGATAGAATATTTTATAGCAAAAGTGACTGATAGGCCTTTAATAGACAATTTTGATATCTACACCTCCACATTCTCCTGGAGAGAGGGTGCCTCAAAGCCATCTGAGAACAATAATATAAAGAAAATTTGCTTTCTTTTGTTTTGTATACTTGAATGGAGTATAAATTTGGACTTTGCTGTTGGTATTTTGAAGAGTTTGATATTAACAATCCTTTGACTTGCTCACATATTGAAAGATGCTTAGTTTTTAAGTAGATAGCAGTTAATGGAATTGTGCTAAGAAGGACCATGGTTTGAACACATATAAATTTATCTTCTGAGATTAAACCATGGAAAAATTTGGGACCTTTGAAAATGCATTTCTCAAGACCATAACATGACATTGAAAGATGTAAGTCTAGGAAAGAATCTAGAATATAAGTCTGTTGGATGTGAATAATAAGTATTTACTGATTATTTTACTAAAATTGGTTTTGGCTGTCAGTAATAGCAATGTGGGTGACTTTGGGCTAATTGTCATGTTAACCCAAAGACTGTTGAATGTCATTTCTACAGTCTTTACTCTGTTGGGGGGGCACTCTACACTTTACACGTCATAGGTAACATTACTAAGTTTTACTTACTGTTTAGTGAAATTAGTGAAATGCATGGTAAGAAGTTTGATTATGACATTTCCATATGATAAACTTTAATCATATTCTCCTCCTATGACTCATATACTCACAGCCACATTTCTGATCCCCTTTGAAAACCCAAGTAGTTCTTCATTCAGTGTTGTGTGCTCTCCTCCCTCAACCCCCCAGCTTCCACTTATGATGGAAAGCAAACAATAGCCATCTTTTATGAGTGTGGTTTATTTCACTTGACAGGATGACTTCCAATCCCATGCATTTCCTGCAAATTACATAACTTCATTCTTTATGGCTGAGTAAAACCGCAATGTGTAAAGATTCCCATATTTTCTTTAGCTACCAAAAGACACCAACCAAAACAAAAGACAACAACCAAAAGTTGATTCCATAATTTAGCTGTTGTGAATAGTGGTGCACTTAACATAGCTAGACGAGCATCTCTGAAGGAAGTTAACTTTGGTTCTTTCGGGCATATACCCAGAGATAGCTGAGGTTCATTTATTAGGAGAAGTCTATCTGCCAATGAATGAGGCTTGATACTCATGTCTGACATTTTCTTGTTTCCAGGACCTATATTTCTTCAAACCTTCTGGAGAATTTTTTAGGCCATCTAATCCAATTTATGTCTTTAAGACATCTACCCCAGTTGCCTGAAGAACTATATATGAAAAGTTTAGGAGAGTAAAAATGGAAGTTCATGCCCGAGTAAGAGTCCCAGAGCTGATGATGGGATAGGTAAGGGTTATTATAGGAAAAAGGACATCATGATTGGGCTATATTATGGAACTAGTGCTGATATCACTTGATTTAAAAGAGGATGGTGAGGGAAAGGAGAAATTTAAGAAGATCTTAGAACTTCTCTTCAGCAGCTATGGTAAAAGGGCACATTGTTTTGTATTACTAAGAGGGAAAATATGTCCTGGAATAAAAATCAAGAAATATATATTTCAAATGAACAAAATCTGACATAGTTTTATTTAAGTGGTGCTATAAGTCAGGTAGGTAGCTACATATCTGGGCATAGACATCTAGAGAGATGATGACTAGAGATTTCTTTTTAAAGTACATAAGGATAAGAACTAACATTTCTGCTATGCACAATGAAAGCCATGCTGTTTTAAGTCTTTCATCTATAGACATTCAATTCTCATGCCTACACTATATTATCATCTTTCAAAAAAGAAATTTGAGTCAAGCCAGAGTGTTTTGCTAGTCAAGAATCCTAATAAAAACAATGTGCTATCTGAATAGATTAGGTGGGAATGTGAGACCTGTGGGTATTAAAACTACAGAGAAATCACTCTAAGGTTCTGAACTTGAATGTCTGATTTTGAGATGAAAAAGTAATCCTAATGTTTAGCTGTACAGAGTTTCTGTTTTTTTTAATAGAATAAGAAGATATTTGTACTTTCCTCATTTTTGGAGATGACTGTGGAGGTGGGAACATTTGAATAAACAACTCTTGTCAAGTCATAAGCAATGTAAGAAGAGTTTGTTCCAAGAAATCTGCTTATACTATGTAAACACCTTTTAAAAACATGCTTCAAATAAGAAAAAGAAGAAAAGCATAAACAGCATAGACTTGGCTTTAAAGTCTTGAAGTAGACATTTGAAAATTGTTTAACTACAGGACACAATTCAATGGGCATCCCTTTCTCTCTTTCAAATTTGCTCATACTTTCCTGTAAGTATTAAATTATAATTTTTATTTTAATGATTTTTTCCATTCACAGTACTTGGTTCAATTCATCTTCCATCTATTGAACACTTGCATTAAGATAGGAAATGCTTATAATGAGCTTACATTTTAGTGTGTAATAAAAGCTAAATGCCTTATTCATCAGGCTGATTTATAATACAAATTATATGATCAAGTGAATGCATTGATCATGCTACACGATGATTTATGTGTTCTCAAAAGGGAGATATGAGATGAATGCTTTTTGCTCACTCTGGTCTCAGAATATCCATTCACTCATTCAGCATAAAGAAATGGTAAAATTCATTGCCACATGTGGTGGGGTGATGTGCTAATCATAGAGACTGAAAGGGAACACAGAGATGATGTTCCTGCTTTCAGTGCCCTCCTGGCTCTAGGAGTTATGTGGCAGCATTTCCCCATACACTCTCCTTTTCTCCAGATAAAACAGGTAATCATAGTGATGTGCCAAAGGGAAGTAGTCATTCTGGTTCTCTCTCAGCAATAATGAAGGGAGGTTGAGACTTAGCCTTTTCGGATAACAAAGAGTTACAATTCTACAGGGACCATTCTCATCTTTCATGTAGCTAGGGAACACCCAAAATTTTAGCAGGGCCCAAGGCCTCCAAGCCAGAGACTACGTTCCTCAGTTTCTTTTTGCAGCATAGTGATAGAATTCAGACTCATTGGGTAGATTATAAATGATGTCATCTAGAAATCAAAATTGTTTATATCGATGTTCTTACTCTAACCGTCATTCTTGCTGGACTATTTCCTGCTTTACTAATTATTTCACGAGAGAGAATCATGTAGTACTTACAGGATGTAAATGTTTTATGGTGGCTTTTTCATTCAGCATGGTTCACTGGAGAGTCATTCAAGCTACAGGTACCAATAGTTAGCTTATGATTTTTTTTCTCAATAGTATTCTGTGGGGTGGTTGTATAAGTTTGTTTAATCATTCATATATTAAATAACATTGAGTTGTTCCTAATCTTGGCTATTATAATAAAATGATTTTGAATTTATATGTACCAGTTTAAGTGTGTGTGTGTGTGTGTGTGTGTGTCTATGTGTGTACAATATGGAATAAATGCCCCCATTGCAGTTACTGGGCTGTGTGATAAGTAAGTTACTTATCTGTGTGATAAGTTCATTGTTAGATTGTTAGATTTTTTTTAAAGAGATGACATACTATATTTCTGAGTGGTTGTATCACTTTATATTTGTGTGAAGGAGCTCCCTAAATAAAAATAAAAATAAAAATTCTAAACAAGAAAACATGTGATAATTTGGATACCTTTCATTTTTCCATAAACTCTTCTAAACAGTCATGAATTTAACCAATTCAGATATGTATTTATTTCTTTTATTTTTTACTATCCCTATGTTACCCATCCATTCTATATCTGAAATAAAAACCAAAATATGTCAGTTTTGATGAAGAAATCTAATCTTTATTTCTATGATGTTAGCACAATATACTCACACAATAGCTCTGATCTGTACTTAACAAAATACATTTATAGCACTTTACAAACGTTATCAGTTTGGAAAACATTGCATAACATTTTATTAAACACAATACTTTATATATTATATATTCATAATTTTATTTACTTTAAAAAGATAATTAACTCTCTTTTTTTCAATACTTGGTTTTATCAATAAAGCACAGCCTAACAAAGGAAGAAATGCTCTCATTAGCAAGTAAGATAAATAGAACACTAAGAAGAGATACCACCTGTTAGTCTGATTTGTTTTAAATTAAGGTACCAGTGGAATGTAAACAAATTTTTTGTAATTTTTTTTTACAAAAGATGTGTTATCAAATATACATGCAGAGGTCTGAGTTCTAGCGTCTATCATATTTCCTTAACAATGTGGTACAATTTGTTAAGTCATTAAAAACAGTAGCCTTTGGCACTTTGAGTAGAAAAAGAATATATCAATATCATGTAAAGAAAAAAAATTCAATGACTAGAGAAGTACTTTAAAATCTTTTGTTAAGAAATAGGAAAGATTAGGAAATATCATACCGCACCTGAAATACTGCAGCTTGTCTTTCCTTCCGAGTAGGAAAGCTGGCCCACCTTTCCCTCTACACACTGGCAAAGCCAGCAGGAGTGTCAAGTGGTGATGGTAAGAAGTGGGGAAGGCAATGTTTTACTCCCACTTCCCTGTCTGAGAAGGAAATTGCCACAAGGGATATATATATATATATGGTTGAGTCTGTGTTTTATTGCCAGAGTTTTCAATGCTGCTGGTTTCCAGCTAAATTCCTAATGCCTTAGAAGATCTATAAAGCTCTGCCTTTTGTGTGTAGAAAGTGCTAATGGTGTGTTGCTTCCCCTCCCTGAACCACTCTTGTCCCTTGCAAGCAGAACTGAGGTCTCATTGGCCAGCTCTCTTGTCCCCTTCTCTCTTGGCAATCATCAAGTATACATTAGAATTCTTATGAAATGGCATAAAAAAGTTTTAATACCAAATTTCCAGAATCATAGATTTCTTAATACTTTATATATTTAACTTGGAAAACACTTTAGAATAGTTTATGTTTATCTTGTTCTCAATGATATTGGTTTTATTTGTTTTAGGCTCAAGACTTTATTTAAGTCAAGGTAGGTAGCAGAAATGGCTGATTGCATGTTAAGCACTAAGGCTGTGCCCATCAGCTATTATGAAGAAATACATTCTTAATTTGCACCAGGAGATACTTTTACTTATCAATTTACATTTTCTCCTCAGATTCCTCCTATCTGTGTCCAATTAACACACATACTTCAGGGAAGAGGGCAAAACCCAACCATGGTGGCTCTAATTTTATTGGTTAGCAGGATATTGCCAAAAGGTAATGATCTGAAACAAACCATGAGAGATTTGGATGACTTATTAAGATGGTAACCTATGCCATCTGGTTGGAAACTTGACCAAAATTTCTGGTAATGTAATTCAAGATGTCAGTTTGTGGCTCAGATTTTTTGTTTATAATTTCACAGCAGTGTGTTTTGCTTCACAAATATAAATGGTAAGTTTTGCTTTTAAAATAGAACAGCATATTATATAACATTGAAAATTTAATCAATAAATCAAGAAGCCATAAAATGGAAAATATGACAACTTCAAAAGATTCTCTAAAACAACATATTTTAAAGTATGCAAATTTACTCACTCAAAGAAACAGAAGTTAGCAGTATCCACATTTAAATAAAACGTGAGAAGCAGGAAAAAAAAAAGATGCAGAAACATCCTAGCTACTCTTTCCACAAACTATTCCTACACAATTTCTGATGTTGCAGAAAGGATAACTTCAAAGAAATGCACATAAACTTTTTCATTTTTTTTTCACCGAGAGAGAGAGAGCTCTACAGAAGCTGTGGGCTGCAGGTGTCCTATTCTAACATAAAGTAGCCAGTATCATCTTAATAAAGTAGCATTTCTTTGACAAGGAGTTGCACACCACTATTTCACAGCTAAATAGAGTTTGAGAGTTTACATGGTATATGTACTATAGTGATCAGCACCACCCATACTGAGCTCCGGTGCATATTCTGCAAAATGAATAATATATAATACTGCATGGCCTTGGGCTGCAGGAAAAAACCTGTGTGTTCTGGATTCCCACAGCTAATTATAATGAAAAAAAAATTCCCCAAAGTTGACACATTCAGAAAGCTAAATAGTATTTATGTTAGGAAATCACTTTCTTTTGATACCGTTCTCTGCGCATCCTTCAGGACAGGTCGTAGGAAAACTTCACATTGTTAGTTCGGTTCTTGACTTGTGCTTTTTCCTCCCCTTGATGTAAAAATCTCTTGAGTTTGGCTTTGATGGACCGTCCAGAGTTCAGGACTAACCTTGGAACCATCTAGTTGGGCAAGGAGGCTTCCCAAGTCCTCTGCAAACAAAACAAATCCCCCAGATCCCAGATAGAATCAGTCAGTCTTTGGGGGGAGGATGGTGGCCCCCCACGACAGAAGGTGGGAGCATCACTCAATCTTTGTAAGCCCTGGTTGGGGAGGTGCCTTTGTAGAAGATGTTTCTGGTGTTTTCGGGGCTGTTGCTTCTTTCGGGGATGAGGATAATGTTCCCCTTCCTCCGCAGGGTGGAATCCCGCGAGGAGGACACGGACAGGGTCTCTGAGCCGATCTCACTGCCCTCCACGGGGGTGACCCTGATGGTGGTGATGCCGTGGTGATGGTGCTCGCTGTTGTCGATGTTGCTTCTCTTGCGATCTCCGGAGCCGAAGCTGTCTTTGAGGGACTCGCAGCTCTCCGAGTCCCTGTTGAGGTCGTTGAGCTCGTAGGTTTGTCGCAGGCTGCCCTTCTCGGGAGCCTTCCATTTCCAGGAGCCGCTGCCCTCGCCCTCGGTGGTGGACGGGATCTGGATGATGGGCCGGTTGTTCTCGGGGTGCGCTTCCACCCTCACGATGCCCCCGGGCTCGTGGTCCGTCAGGGTCTTGTAGCGGATGGAGCCGGTGCAGGTGACCGTGCTGGCCTCGCCTGCGCCCTTGGAGCAGCCGCTCTGCAGGACGCCCTGCTGCTTGGACATGGCGATCACCTGCATGATGCGGGGCTGGCTGTTGCTGCGGTTGCAGGCCACCGTCTTCTCGGCTGCTTTCAGCCACTTGGCCCGGGCCGAGCTGCTTTTGGGGGAGGTGTTTATGTTCTCCTGGGTCTCCTCGGGGATGTGCACCAGCTGTGATGAGCCGGGTCGGGATTGGATGGACACGCGTGGACCTCCCGGGATGCTGTTGTTGCACCCGGGCACGGTACCAGGCTGGATCTTGAGATACTGATTGGCCGGGCCATGGTGATCTCCGTTCACCCCTACCCTTGAGGGCTCTGAGCTGGATCGCATCTCGATGGACCGCGGGGGCGACTGTCCTCCTGCGGGCTCAGTGTCCATCACCTGCAGGGACATCTTCCGACTCTCGTTCTTATTCTTCCACTGGGTGAGGAGCTGCTTGGATCTGGCGGAATCCATGGAGGCGTGGATGCTGGCGTTCCTTCTCACCGGGTCTTCTACAGATGGGGTGTTGGCTCTGGGCAGGGTGTTGCTGAAGGTGACCATGTTCTCCTTCCCCATGGGGCTCCGAGGAGTGATGATTTCCACGTCCGCGTTGGCCCTTTTGAGGTTGGTTAAGGAGCTGGCATCCCTGTGGTTGCGGGCGAGGATGCCTTCTGTATGGGCGATGCCATCACTGCCGCCTCCGTTTTTAGCTGATAAAACCCTGCTGGGGTCTTGATTGAGGTCTGTCAGAGACCTGAGGGCTTCTCTGTGCTGGAGCATGCTCTCTTCGCTAGGTAGAAAATTCCCCACCGCATACAGGCCCTGGCATTCAAGGGAAAACAAGAAATGTCATTCACTGGAAGATGGTTTTCCTGAACAGTACCCACTGACCTGTGTGACTAGGGTGGGCACTTGAAGTACGTCACCCACCGAGACCAGTAACAAACAGAAGCACCATCACTCAGAGGAACAGCTTGCAACCTATATCATACCCCCTTGAACTAACTGCTCAGAAATATAGATAATTCTTTACAAGCCTTGATGATTTTGCCACACATTCTGTGTGTTTGGGGAAGAAAAGGCACACAGGGAGAAATTGTACATTTTTCTGTGTTTCAAAGTAATTCATTTTTCTGAGCTCAGGAACTTCTTGCTGAGTAACAACATCTTAAGCAACGAGGGCGATTTATTTTACCTTTCATTTTCAGTCATACCTTATGATGGGAAGCAGAAGGGTTTTCAAAAATATAGAACAATGGGTCATTCATAAAACACTATAGCAGGTTTTGAAATGAGGTCGGAGACATACACTGTTACAATTCACCCTGACATCAGCCTCAGCCTTGCCTAATCAGAGGGTACAGTGTGTGGCAGGGTGCTCTGGGCAATGAGGGCAGAATCCAGCACCCCACTCAAGCACCTACTTTCATTCCTTATTTAAACTTGATCTCCAATCAGAAAACCTGGATGAAATCAATGCCTCACTCTAAATGTAGCCCAAATTTTATTTCATTTTGTCTTTATACTTAGTCATTGCAGTTTTGTTTGTCAAAGCCTAAAGTTCAGGTTCAAAGTTCTTACTCTTTTAACACATAATGCTTCCTGATGTTTCAGGTTTTGAGGTACTTGGGATAAAATACAGCAGCAAATCAGAGCTAATTTCACTAGAAGGTAGCCAGGTTCTTTTATTTTATTTTTTTTATGTCTGAGCAATGGGATTTCACGGATTTAGTATTTTTATAGAATGTTTATAGAGTGAACAACAGCCTGGCCTTAGAAGTGATACTTTTCTAATTTTAGGGGACAGAGAATAAATGGGAATGGATTAAAGTCAAGCTTCTTGTTAACTGTTTAATTGTGGTCTTTTTTTTTTTTGTATATTTGAAATTGGGCCTCACTATGTAGCCCTGGCTGGCTTCAAACTTATCATGTAGATCAAGCTGGCATTGAACTTTTTATGATTCTCCTGTCTCTGCTTCCCAAATAAATCCTGGGATTATAGGTATGCACCACACTGCCTGACATTTTTTTTTAAAGCAGTTTCACTATGGAGCCCTATTGTCTTTAAACTTGTAAATTTCCTGCCTCACCTCCTGATATTACAGGCCTGCACTACTATACCTGACCACTGTTTTTAACTCCTGGTTAAAATCTTGTTTTAAATAGTATCTACTCAAGTTCTTACCATTAGTGCTCAACACGACGTATATCTTCACCTTCTAATAATCATTGTATTACATTATCAGTTTGGGTAAATCTGATTTTCACCTTCGAGTTCAGACTCTGTTGTCTAGTAACTGCTAATATGACTTTTAAATTCTTAGCATGAAAAAAATAGAAGCAGGCAGTTATCATCCCCCCCTTTTTCAGTGCTGTTACTGGAAATCAAGCATGGGTTATGCAAACACTTTCCTCCTGAACTACATCCCCCATTATCTTACTCTATAACTGAAGAACTGGGTTTCTGAGAGGCCAAAAAAATTGGTCAAGTGGCAGGAAATTTTGAAATTCCCACTGCCATCCTCTGGCCTGTAAGCCCTTGTGAATTTCAGGACACCGTCATCTTGTGACAGGACACAGGTGATGCATGAACTAAAGATGGCAGTGCTCAACCCTTTTACTTCTTCTGTAGCGCTGACTCACTGCCAGTTGGCACTCCCATGACCATCCAGGCTTATACACCATTGAGGCCCCTAAGTTTAATGTTATCACTTCCCCTTCAACTGAAAAAGAAACATGTACGAATAAACTTTAAAGAGGCAGTGCTCACTCCACTCCTTTATAAAGAGCAAATCAATGGACACTTCGGTACTTTTACTGTTGTTTTATGACCATCTTTTCGTAATTCCATTTTCAAGAACATGAAGACCACATGATGGACAATTCCAGCTATACACTCATTATAAACTCATTTCTGTCAGCTCCTCTCAGATCCCTTCATTGTTGCCTGTCTTTTCCTGTTTGTCATTTGCATATTGACTGCACATGTTGTTTTTCTATGTTTATGTCTTGATAATTTATATACTGCAAATAACTACAATCATCCTTCCACCAGTAATGGCTATGATTTCTGAATCAATTATCCAGCACTAAATGCTCTTTTGCCCTTCAGACACAACTACATATTGATTCAATTCAACTGCTCAATTGCTCTTCTTCCCCACCAGGCTGTTTCTCTGTTACCTACCTACTCAGTCTGCTAAGGAAATCACCACAAGGCAAGTCTTCCAAGCTGGAAATCTGGCCATTGGCTCTTGTTCCCTTGTTCACCACCTTACACTTGCTCTTTCACAGGTCCATCGCTTTGCATGTATCATTTCTTTTCCTTGAATGCCCCCTTTTTTCCTTACCTTAGGAGACTCTATTTCTAACCCCATAACTTCTGCTACGACATGTCTATAGTTCTTAGATAGTTGGCAATTCTCAAAGCACTCTGTTTATATTATATCACATCATGAGACATGTAGCCACTGATGCTTATATTAGTCTTTGCACTATGAACTGTTAGGGACTTAGTTTTTCATTATTTTAATTCATTATCGTAGCTGTCAGTGAATAGATATTGAATAAATGTATGATAAGAGATGACTGAATGAAATGGGCAATCTCAGTTACCTTATCATTCAAATATTTATCTTAGAGATAAGATACGGAAGGAACATACTTCTAAAGAATTTACTGCTAGTTGGAACGTATTACATTGGGGTAGGTGCCATGTTTGTGTTACTGGCAAAATTAAATAACCTTTCACAAAACCTTCACTTTCGCTCTTCCTACTTTTCTTACATTCTGCTTCCTCATCCATAAAATTATAATTCTATTAAAATTATATAATTTTTCTCTTTCTGTGCTTGCTGTCAGAATAAAAAACAATTCTTCTCAAATCAATTTCTGGCTCCTAGTAAGATCAATAATTTATTTCATTGCAAGTGAGATGCATAGTTTGGCTCAGGGTATAGATGTAGTTAGAAGCTTTCTCATGCATATCAAATACACCACGAGTAAATGATTATTGCATAAAATATTCTGTGGATGCTTTTTCATTTTAAACTGTAGTTTATCAAATAATAATGATAACGTTATTTACCAAATACAGTGCAATTCCTCCTCCTATTAAAAAGCCACAGTAGACATCGACTGGATGGTTCTTATACTGAGTTATCCGTGTTAGGCCGCAGATGACGCCACAGATGATGAATGTGAAGACCAAGAGAGGTTTCAGAAGCTTAGAGGAATCAGTTAATGTGGAATTGAAGTACATCTTAAAAACGAAAGAAGGCTGGTAAGGATGCTAGAAAGGTCATTCTACCAGAAAATCCTAATCACATAATGAGTTCAACTCCATGTTTAACTGATACACTTGACATCCTCTTGTCATTGCATTCCCCTTGCAATGGCTATGTTCTCTGCCTGCTGAGGAGGGAAATGCATGGCAAAATTTATAAATAAAAAATTTCACCAAATAAGTAATAGATGGTTCATTGAATGACATGAAAGTCCAAGAAAATGTTGAAAAAAAAGCTTCACAAACCATTATGTTAATCAAATACAATAACTTCTTGTAAAACATTTATCAAATTGACAGTGACCTAGAACATAAATATTGAAATCCCGGTGCATTTGTTTTTGTATATGTAATGAAATTCCCATATATTTGTAGATTTCATAACCCCTTCACAAAGTATCACATTAAAAAGACACACAGTCAAATAAATACTCTTGTGACCATATGTAGAAAAGTTCTTTGTACCATTTTTATAGGAGAAGCTGACCTTTGCTATGCTGTCATTGTATTGACAGATTGAAGAATTAAACTTGATAATTGCGATAGTTTGAATAGATGTCCCCCCATAGAATTTATTATAATTGTGTTTACTATAATTGTGAATTGTCTCCAGCCTTCTGGCTGGAGGAGGTGTCATTTTGGCTTGGCCTCCTGGGGTCTGTCCCTGAGGTATTTCTAAATTGGATGCAAAATACTAGGGATACATATACAAAAGAGCAGCCAGAACTCAAGTCTGGCTATCCTGTTGTTTTGTAAATTATAGAATTACAGTTTTTGCTTGCTTGTTTTGGAGGTGCTGGGCCTCTCTGCTTGGATCTGTGAAAGTGGGCCAGCCTTTCCTTAACTTCCCCTGGACCTGTTAGTTCAATAAATACTTTCCTCCCCCAAACTGTGCCTGGTTTGGAGATTCATCCCAGTGGCATGTGGCTGACTGTGACAATAATCTAATTAGTCTCCTGGAGAAAACACCCATTTGTCTGATTTTCTAGAGGCCACAATTTAATGACAAGGAACAGAGAGTACTTACGGAAACATACACGGCCGCAAAGGCTGCAAGGGTCGCATGTTGGGAAGGGAATGACTTCCTGCCAAAGGAAGACAGTCAGATTAGGCTTTTCAGCTCAGATGCACTGTCAGAAATCCTCTCAAGAACACTGGGTGGTGAAGTTGTTCAACTGCTGCCCACCTCTTGTGTTAAATAATAATAGTGACATAGTTTTCACTAAACATAAGTACTAACCTGGAAAAGGATGACACCATTGAAATGATGTTTGGAAGTAGAAACAGATAGGAAAACACGACACTTATCCTTTGGTATGGGAATTATGACAATTTAAAGGAAAAGTTTGTAATGTATCAGGGCTTTGAACCTTTTTTTTTTTTGTTCTCCAAAATAGTCTCACTAACACAAAGACTTTAAAACAAAAAAAAAAATTATTTTTCTGCACCCATGTACCTAAATGTATTTGTATATTCTACAATATATAAGAAAATTCTGATTTGAGCAAAATGTTTCTTTTCTTTGTCCTCTTAAAAATAATTAGCATCTTAAGAATGTTTTATTTAGTTAAACAATTGAGTTAGCAAAGTCAGCTCAAACACAGGGCAATGGAAAAGACACTGAAAAGACAGAAAAAAGAACAAAAATTTCTTGTACTAGAATAAAGAACTGGCAAATAGTACATTAATAATAATAATAATAAATCAGTGCTTTCTTAATTATTTGGTACTTACTATTCAATGGATAAGAAAAAGCAATGGTATTACATTTTGAATGCAGGTTCAAATTTTTTGGATGGTACATGAGAGATTGAATATGTATAATTACTGAATATCAATAATATATCTACAAGTGTATTTCTAAACTGATTTTTATTTTACTCTTCAACACTTCTTTGAGAACTCACTAAACGACAAATTCCCTTTTAGTGTTAATGCCCCACATCTCTCTTGACTTTATTTCTTTTAAGCCTCTCAGATACTTTCTTTTGTTGTTTGAGTTTACTTTTACTTTGCTGAATGAAAAAAAAAATCAATACATCACTAGTTTCTTAAGTTATTAGTTCTTTGTTATCTGAAACATAAAGCCAGAAGCTGTTTAGATCTTATAGGTTCATCCAAACTATCCAGGATATCATTCCTTCTCAAACTTGAACAAATTACATTTTACTTGGTACAAACATAAATCTTTTGACAAAAGATAGAGATAAAACTATCCTTGATTTTCAGTCTTTCCCTGAAGCCAGTCCGACAGATACTGACTGTAAGCTGTGAATGATCATTAATATTCTCAAATATACCATTTTGGTGACATAATATCACAGCGAGCAGATCATAAAACATAAAGGGAATTCCGTGAAATGAGGACTCACTGCAAAGCTATAAAATTGAAACTTGGTGGCTAAGAAGGATTTAGAACAAGTCACTGACAAATTTCTATGTTATATTCACAAAAGATTGCTGCATTTAAAAGAACAGAGAATCAGAATTATTATGACTGCTTATGATGGTGCCTCCAGCAACTACTGCACGATCAAAATAACGACATGGAATGTTATTCGAGTTCAGTTTCTCACCTGCCACTGTTGATAACTGTTAGGTCAGATCCTGAGCAAATATCTTCCACAATGTAGGAATTTTCTTTGCAAGATACATTCAGAGAGGTATAGTTTGGCTTGCACACAGTCAGAAAGTATGGTGCCTGGTACCCTGTGGACAGTTGTATGATGTCTGTAATGAGAGCTGTCGAGCACAGTCCAAACACATGCACACCTGGAAGCAGAACGAAAAATATCAGTACAAAGCTGATGTCATTAATACTGAAGTAGTACCAACATCAATCATGTTTATTACACATTATCAGGTTAATGTAATATGCTAGCATAATTTTCTCAGCTTAGTTTGAGAAGACAAACCTAAAAAATTTCAGACCATTTAAATAGATAGTTTAAAGTAAATTAAGTACAATGAGTATTTCCAAAGTAGTAAGTGAACTTTGGTTACTTTAACTCCAGTCACAGTCGACAGACTTCTTTTCCTATAAACCCCACATCCTGCTGGAATGTTAATTAAACAGAAAAGAGGAAAGGTTGTCATGGAAATGATCAAATGGCAATCATATCCTGGGTAGTTATAGGGCCCACTGTATTTGAGGATAATGTTATCAATTCTTCTTCCAAATTCTTCTTTTTTATTTTTGTCTTCTAGAACCAGTCTTAAAACTACAAATCTTCAAACTCTATATCATCCTGAAATCACTTGCTTGGATGACCCTTGGGATTATAATTCTCACCTCCTCCTTCCTAGCTGTCTTG
This sequence comes from Zapus hudsonius, assembly GCA_004024765.1. NCBI lineage: Eukaryota > Metazoa > Chordata > Mammalia > Rodentia > Dipodidae > Zapus > Zapus hudsonius. The sequence continues at coordinate 17,340 of PVHP010004696.1, read as the reverse complement.
ACTCCCTGAGTTCATTCTAACTTGATCACTTGGATTCTGATTCATCAGACACTCCCAGAAATCAGTGTGAGATGTAAACCCTTCCTAGACACCTCCAGATCAAAAATTCTAGCTTACATATACCCTATTTTTCGTTTTTATTTCCTAATAGTTGCCATTTTTTCACTATGTCCTCAATTCCTTCACACTACAGAAAATTTCTTTCTATATTCTCTACTCTTAACACTATTGACCATAGGTCAGTTTTCAGGCACCTGGAGTGTGTTAAGGTACAATTTAAGATTTGCATGGTCTGGATGAAGAATTTGAATAAGAAGGGGGAACCCACACTTATTTTACTTTTGGAAAATGTGAATCTACAGGTCTATGGAGGATGAGGTTGTGGGTAGAATTTTAGAAAGAGTATATGCCTTTTTTTATGCATCTTAAATTTGAAAAATTTTTTCTTTGAGCTCAGTGACTTGTCCTGGAGTTTGATGCTAAGGGGAACATTTTTCATCTTGTCATCTTAATATGTCTATAGGAAGATACTTGAAGGGGCATAATTTGGTGAATTTATCAGATCAAATAGTTCTTTTCATGGGACAGAAGGCTAAATTAAATTATTTACTGGATAGTAAGTATTTCTTTGAGCTGACATGCTATTGATAAAAATAATATACTGACATTGGGAATGAATATAAAATATTCAGGTTAGTGTTGTGTATTATGGATGATCATTTAAGGCAGATAAAAAATGAAGAAAGCTGTAACTCAAATGACATGAAGATTAGAAGAAGATGAAGATTCAGAAACTGACATGGCTCAGTTACTGCCGAGCCAGGCCTGTTGATCTCTTATAGGCCTCATGAAGAAAAGGAGGTAAATTTAGAGACTCCAACTGAGGAACGATATAGTACTCTGTGGTGATATTTCCGATGTAGTATTTTGTGGCAACATTTCCATGTGCGATAACTTCTGGATGAAAGCACTCTAGGAAGTGCCATCATTGATGTGAGTAAAGTAATTTCTGAAGACTTATCAATTCATGCTGGCCTTTCGACATTTATTTTCCTTAAAAGAATACCTAACCAAGGCATATCTCATCATTTGGGAGGTTGAGGCAGGAGGATCAGGAGTTCAAGGTCAACCTTGGCTATATAGCCAGTGAGGGAATCTTCCTGGCTGTTCTGTCTTAAAAATAAACAAGTAAAATAAATAAATAAAATAAAAATATTTTAAAAGTAAAAAGAAAGTTAAACACATACACAGTGGAGCCTTTTAAAGTAAATTCGTGGTTCCACACAATACACTGAAAGGCATGGCATCTTGGCTCTCAAAACAAAGATGGTAACCGTAAATAGCACATCTCAGATACAAAGTCTAAATTTTGGTGTTTATAGTTTCTTCTCTAATGTAAAATTTATCTGAACTCATACATCTAAATTACAGCTCTAGAAACTTAATGTCTATAATTAAACACAACATTGCTACTTGAAAAAAAGCATAACATTTCCTTTCTTCATGGTTTCCCATACCCACCGACGAATCTGACGGCTCTTCTGAGAAAAGAGTTGAAGTTACAGCCCCCTGCGTTAATGTTGGGCTCCAATCCAAGTCCGTGTCTTCTTTTTGAGAGGCAACAGTACAGAATCCCTTCTCCCACCATAATCTGCAAAGACAAAATGGTGTCAGGCAAAGGGTTACTCTGCCTGTTAGACTCACCAGTGTAAACCAAGCAAACATCACACATCAACTTAACAAAGCGGAGATGCGTCTTTCTCAAGTGCCTTCCAGGCATAAGCAGTCTGTCCTGGATAGGTCAGGAGTCCCAAGAAAAGATCAACTGTGTCAATGCAGGGAGAGGTGGCTGGATCTTCTCTATGTGGTACTGGGCATGAGTGTGAGAACATCCAAGCCTGGCAATGCAGTTATAACAATCTGCCTTTAGTTCTTTGTCCCAAACTCAGTGACATTTGGTCACATCATGGTCACTCTGCCCTAACTCTGAGAATCTTGGCATCCAATCCCAACACACCTGGGAGAATTAAATAAATGTGGAGATCTGGAATATTTAACGAGCAGATTAAGTCAGTGTTTCGGTGAGTTCCACATTGTTGGGTCATACATCCAACCAGACACAATTCATGGGAAGAAAGGGGTTTATTTCAGGCTTACAAATTCCAGGGGAACACCATCAATGGCGGAAGAAGTAGAGAGACATCACTAACATCCAGCACCAACAGCAAGCACAAAACTGCCAGAACTGAAACTGCTCTGAACACAGCATGTGGGGATATACTCAGATCCATGCCCAGTGACAAGATCCCTTTGTTAAGTACCTGCCTGTCAGGAGCTAAAGTTGCAAGTTCAGTTTTAATAAAACACCTGAGTCAATGGGGCCATACATTCAAACTATAGCATTCAAACTATCACAGTCAATAAACCAATCTGAAATTTAGCAGAAAGAACAATGTGTGGAAAACATGTGTGAATCCAAAAACATACCACTCAGACCATAGCTGTCTAATAAACACTTCTTCAAGGATGATCCTATGTTTTCTATTGTCTCTCATGGTAGCCAGTAGCCACATGTGTTTGCTGAACTCTTGAAACACAGGTACTGCAAATGAGCTGAACCTTTAATCTATTTCACTGCATCATATTAAGTTTTTAAATTGAGCCAGTTTAAACTTGCAAAAGGACTCTGTGGCTAGGGGCTATCTTATTGGAGAATATAGACCACAAGAGACTCCAGGTAAGCAGCTGGTATTTCCTAGGGATATAACATTCAGAGGACATGTTTACAACAGACAGTCATACTACGGGATCTGGGCTTTCTTAAGCTAAGAAAATGGGCTCTGAGGTAGTATTTAAAAATAATATTTTATTTATTTTTAAGAAGAGAGAGAGGGAGGATAGACAGATGAGAGAGAAAGAGAGAGAGAAGGAGAAAGAAGAAAAGGAGAGAATGACTATGTGCACACCAGGGCCTCTTGCCACTGCAAATGAATGCCAGATGCATGTTCCATTTCGAGTATCTGGCCTTACATGGGTACTGGGGAATTGAGCCATGGCCATTAGGCTCTACAAGCAAGCACCTTTAACCACTGAGCCATCTCTCCAGCCCCCTGAAATAGGATTTTTAAGACATATGAAGGCAGTGGAGAAATTCAGCCTTAGTGAGGATGTTTTCCTTGCATCCTCTTACTATACCTCACTGTGAATTATACCACTGTCTCTTTAGCTTCTTATTTCTCAATTGAGTACTCTAATATATGAACATACAGGAATTTGATTGTATTTCCATCCCTTTACACCTTTTCCCCTCCATCCCCTCCTCTTTAAAGGTAATTCTTTCTCTATTTTGTTGTCTCATTCCTTTTGTCTTCTGGCCTCCTTGTCAAAATGTTGATGGGCTCAGAACTGTGCTGGTCTTGTGGGGTTATAAGTAGCCACCGTGGGGTTATGAATGAATCAGTCAGTTCATATCAGGAGTCTAAAATCCCAAAGTAAGCTTACATACTCTGTGGCTCTTGCATTCTTTCCACCCCTGCTTCTGAAATGTTCCTTGAGCCTGGAAGGGCTGGTAGAAATCTCCTTTAGTGGTGGGTGTGATGGAGATGACTCAGCCAGTGCTAAGCCCTGGGTTTCCTTTCTTCTTTTCATTTTGATGACCATTGGTTTGGTGCCATCATCCATGGCCTGTTTGAGCAGAGCAGAGCTGAGCCCCATTTAATGTCGTTAGCCTAGCCCTTCTCCATAGATAACTTTATTTAAGCATACATCACTTGTTTGTTTGACTGCCTTCCATGAGTCTAGGATCTCCTAAGGGAAGAGCCATTTCCTAATAACTTTTCATTCTCACTAAGCACAGGGGTCTGGCACTGTAGGATTTGGATTTAAGGGTCCTTACTGCAGGACACATGTTTGCTGACTCTCCTGGTAATCTGTATGGTAAGCAAGATTTGAATGTATGTTTTGTTTATCCGAAATGTTTCCAAGTATTTGAGATTATCGGGACTAACAAATTATTGTGAAATTAACAGTTATTTGGATTAATAGTTATTTGAAAAATTAGGATCTTGAGAGACACCATTAGACTCTCAGATACAAGGGACCTTGCTTCTGTGAGGATTATGCTTATGGTTAGGGTTGAATTATATCTAGGATTTGGAGTCGGAGGGAAGCTGCCAAGTTCTTACCCCTAGTTTAGGCTAACATTTATTTTGTGAAGTGCTTAAAATATAGCCTCTTGGTTATATTTAGTCCTGCAAGTAATGTAGCATATGTGCCGCTGTAATGATTCCTAAATTGTATAAAAAGCTTTAGAAGTAGTTCTCCCCAAGGAATCCTGAAAACAACCACACAATTGGAAAATCATGTGGCATGACCAAGTCCTTTAAGGTCAATCACTACAGAGTTAATTTGAAGACTTCATTTCAAAGGATTGAATACTAAGTTAGCCATTTATACTTATTTACAAATATCTTCTTCCATTATTGCTTCAGTTAAGACCTGAAAAAGCTTGAGGTTCTATCTTCTATGTAAGGGGAAATGATACAATATACCTCTTACACAGAATAATATAATGCAAATTCATTGTCTCAGACAAAATAAGCTGAACATGATTGTGCATGCCTTTAGTCCCAGCACTGGGGAGGCAGAGGTAGAAAGATTGTTGTGAGTCCAAGGCCATCTTCAGACTACATAGTGAATTCCAGGCCAACCTGGGATAGAGCAAGACCTTACCTTGAAAAACCAAAAAAAAAAAAAAAAAAAAAAACAACACCCAAAAAACAAAAAATAATACATACAAAATTGAAACTACCTATTCCTGATGGATATTGATATATGGTTAAAAGAGACTGACATTTTCACTTCTTCAATAACAATTCTGGGAATAAACTTGTGTTTCTTTTTTCAATTATAATTCAGTTATGATTCACACCTTATTATGAATCTAAACTTCATCAGAATTTATTGGTGTGGTTCCATTAGGGAAATGTGACTTATCGTCCAATATAACAGCCATTATCTCAAATGACCTTGAAGTTTCTGGAACTTTCTTTTAGTTGTTTTATATGCACAAAACTGCCATGTTGAGAAGGACTGTCTACATTACTGAGTTGATTAGGAATTATGGGCAGAAGTAGAGAAGTCAGTTTTTCCCATTACCCAGTAGACCCTTTCAATCTGGATCATATTAATTGTCTCTTCATTCTTCTAGTCACTTAACTTTGCTCTGATATCATTGTATGAATTTTCAAAAAGATTCAATTTGGTTTGAATAGAATTCTCAAGGCCAGAGAACAGGCTTCCCGATGCACTCCTAGATACTTCTGCTCATATCTTCATTAAAAAATTAATTTACTTATTTGTGTGTGCATGTGTATGTGTGGGGTGGGGTTGGGGGGTCACACACATGCCACATTTGTCTCACTTTGCATCCTACTTTACATGGGTGCTGGAGAATCGAACCTAGGCCACCATGCTTTGCAAGCAATTTCCTTTAACCATGGATCCATCTCCTTAGCTGCCTTTCAATATTCTATATTCTATATATATATATGTATATATAAAACATAAAATATAATATTTACTTGGCATTTTCAAATACAATTTGTTTATTCCCATCCCTCATCATGCCCCTCCCTGCCAGCTCCCCTTCCCCCTGTATTTTCCCTCCTTCTGTTTATATGTCACAGGTATCCTTTTGACCATCCCTCACCCCCTCTTCCAGTTCATTTCTTTGTAGTCACATCTAGGTAAGGTACTATGTCTCCCTTCTGAATGGCAACCACAGGAACATTCCAGAGTTTCCTTCTGCCAATAAAACTATCAGCTGTTCTTGTCATTTGTGAACAGGACATAGTTTATGTCCAGGACCTTTCCATAGCATTGTTTTGTGTTCTTCCAAAGCCTGAAAAGAAATGACACAACTTTTGTAGGTGTGTGTCCAATATAAATGAGTAGGGAAAAGATTTTGTAATGACTGTCACAGGGGTGATATTGAAAGAGAACACGTTCTTATGATCATGAGGGTAATGCCCCTACACTAGTCACCAAAGGGAGAATTCACAACCCAGAACATCTTCCTTGTTTAAACAACGTTATATTCCTGATCACACCTTCTTCAGTGATTAAGTTTCTAATGAGTGCCTTTTAGAAGTTCTCACACATTGAATTTTTCCATGTGTTAGTTGCTTTTAGGAACTGTAATCAAATTCTGATAGAATTCTTCTATAAGATCATTTGCATACATCTGCACACAATAGAGACTATAGCTGTATTTTCAGAAAGAAAATATATATATATATATTTCTATTCATGTAGCCTTCACAAAGATTTATGATCAACCTAAATGTTCTGTATTGTTTTCTCTGAGAAATAATCTCCTAGGATCTAAATAAAATCTGTGTTTGATTATCTTTCTAAAGTAAGTAAAAATTGAACACTAAGGATGAAATTTTGTAACTTAAGGCAAGCTTCATAGAATAAGAATTATGCATTTCACAAACATGAGAGTCATTTTTCTAGTTTCATGTATAAGATCTTAAGGCATAAAAATATCTGGGAAATAAACACTAAATGACTCAAAGTTAAACTGCTGCATAAAAACCAGTTGATCTACCTTTTGTTCATGTGAACATCCTTTCAAAGAATGCTACTGATATGAGCATCTTTTCATTTGCTTTGTCTTCCCTCTGTGCAGATGGGTAAAAATAAAACTCCCTTCTCCTTACACTCTAAAGTCCATTCCAAATAAAGGTTGTTTTTTTCTTTTTTCTTTTGCCATTCTACTTCCCAAGAGAACTCCATCTGTAGAACAAGTGCATTTCAACAAAAAAGATGAAAAGACAAAGCATCTTTGAAGGTCAAAGATTAGAATTTGTTATTTTCATTCCAGGGAAGGGGAACAGGATATGAGTGACAGAAGTAGTTTCTGTAGTAAGATAAGAGATAGAATTATGGTCCTAGGAAAAGATGACTATATGTATCATAGAACCAATATTGAAAAATATATGTTTGGAGAAGTCTTAAAAATAGAGGGAAAATGAAATAAAACAAACCAAGAGGGATTGCATATATCTAGAGAGAAAAGCATCAATAATTGTTAGAGATGATAATGTCAAGACTCATCTCACCATAGGGTGGTTTGCTCAAATACCTAGGAAACAAATGTGATACAATAGAATCTCTGCTACTCTGGAAGCTTCCAAGAGCTGTGGGAGAAATGAAGGGTCCCAGCATGCTAGTCATTACTGTGACTGCTTCCTTTTACATTGAGTTAGCCACAGAGGTCCTACAGCGATGACTTGTGGAAGGAGGTGGCACTGGCCTCCCCAGGCCTCAGCTGAAGTTGCTGTGGGAAATGTCAAGATATGTCTCAAGAAAGACAGCTCCCAGCCCAGCATTTTTAGAGAACATCACTAAAGTGCATTGTGAGAACTTGTGGTGAGAAGCAAGAGAGTCAACAGAAACAGGAACACAGTGATGAGGTCAAGGTCATTGTCCCCAGAACATGAAACAATATCAGGAGAGGAAGCCATGAGTCAAATGGTCCTGACAGGGAACATCTTGATTAGACTCACTTTTCAAGTGACTTGGGAAAATTCCCTAGTGAACAAACACTTCTGCATCTGCAAATGAAAATTACTTAAAAGGAATAACAACAGCATCTTTTTACTAGGCTCATGCACATCAGTGTCAAATTCTATGCATTTTATTTCAAATATGTCAATTAAATTAAATTTGTATACTCTACCTCAACTGCTGTGACAGATTTAAGACAAATATTCCTTCTGTTTGGGTCAAATGATTTAACAATACTAATTTTTGTTAAGTGTCATTAGAAAAACATCAGGGAGATGTTGCTATTCCAAGCAATGTCTGGAGAGATGGCTCAGCCTCAGCCATTTAGGCCCTTGCCTGCAAAGCCTAATGACTGGGGTTCAGTTCCCCAGTACAACGTAAAGCCAGATGCACAAAGTGGCTCATGTGCCTGGAATTCATTTGCAGGGGCAGGAGGCCCTGGCATGCCCATTCTCTCTCTCTTTCTCATATAGATAGATAGATGATAGATAGATGATAGACAGATAGGTAGATAGATGAAAATGAAAGAAATTGGGTTGGAGAGATGGGTCAGAAGTTAAGGTATTTGCCTTTAAAGCCTAATGACCAGGGTTCGATTCCCAGGTACTCACATAAAGCCAAATGCACAATGGTGTGTGCATCTGGAGTTTGCAAAGGCTAGAGGCCCTGGTGTATCCATTCTCTCTGTCTCTCTGCTCTCTATCTCTTTCTGCTTGAAAATAAATAAATAAATAAATAAATAAATAAATAAATAAATAATCTTTCTCTGTTTCCAAGTACATCATAAACACACACACACACACACACACACACACACACACACACACACACACACACTGAAGTCACAGTTGTTTGAAAAAAAGTTACAAAATGTTTTATAGCCTTTGAAGCATAATAAATTTCTATGCAAAATTAGGCTTCAATTATCTTCTACAAATATTTTACAAAATGTATCTATAGTATAAATATGATATTTAATATAAGATAAACATTTTAAATAGATGCATAGTTACACGAAAGTAGAGAGTTTAGAGGAGAGATGTAGTGTCTTTTTAAAACTGCTGATACACTGAAACTCAGAAGGCCAATTCATTAGAGAATCTTATAAAGACTCCATTTAAATGCAGCTTTTAATTTAGCAATCCCTTGCTCTAGCATTCATGAGTGTTAAAAGCAAAGTGAGGGCTCCTTCTAGTAGGAATAAATATTATTACACTTGACACTTGTTTCTTGTAAAACCCTTGCTCTAACATTCATGATTGTTAAAAGCAAAGTGAGAGTTCTTTCTAGTAGGAATAAATATTATTACCCTTGATACTTGTGTTTTCTTCTTTAGATAGTAACCTGGGAGCAAAAGAAATAGCACCAAGGCATAGGTATTTTTATTATTAATCCAATTATACAAAAAAGTGTGGTTTAGTTTATCTCTGATAGATTAGGGCATTTTATGTATATATTTCAAAATATAAGTTAATTCTCTTCATGAATGTTAAGTATCTTATTCTGTGTGTTTATATCAATGTGTGTGTGTGCATATGCATGCATACCATGCATCCATATGTACACACTGGTGTCAGGAAAGTGACTTTTCACCTTTTTATAGTTGTTGAGGGTTAATGCTAACTATCTGAATAAAGTGTTAATTTAGCAAAAATATAAAATGACTCTATTGGTTATATATAAGTTTTTGCCCCAGTTTTCCAGAGTTTAGGTAGTAAACAAATATATGAAAACCATGCCATTAGAACTATACTAGAAATGTGTCAGTAACCATTCAAGGAGAATTATATAGTAACAAAATTTTTGCCAGAGTGATTTATGAAAGTAAACAGTCATTTTTGAAATCACACCACCTTTTAAAACTCTTAATGGCAATAGTTTTAAGCTGTTAACTTATGTGAGGATGTCGAACTATCCCAAAGATGTGATCGTCCAGGTCCAAAAATTAGAGTTCATCTTTGGTTTATTTTTAGCACATTTATTACACAAATATGATCATTTTCAGTTTTATGGAGCTGACTAGTGCTCTTTGAGGGGCAATTCTTACCGTAATTGCAGGTGCAGCAAAAGCCAGGCTAAGCAGCATGAGGAATGGAATAGCCTCCTGGGTTGGCTCAATGTAGGGCATGCTAAGACTCCGGTCATAGCAGCTGAATCCAGAGTGCACAGGTTTGAAGACATCTGTGAGTTCAAGGAAGTAGAGGCTAACCACCGATGATGCCAATATAGGCAACTGAGGGGGAAAGAGAGAAAGAATGGATTTTATATGATGTACATACGACCAATTCATCTTGAAGTTGGCAGGAGGTAGGTTTCTCTCTTTCTCTCATGACTCCTTTCTAGGCCAGAGTTAAAACCATTCATAAAGGCTGTGGTCACTACTTTCACAATCCATTTCCTTCTCTGTTGCCAGATAGCTATGAGCCATCATCCCTCTCCTTCTATCTAGTGACCCCACGTTCATGCCTCACCTTCAAGCCACAATCTATTTTTCACATAGCATCTCAAGGAGTCTTTTTTAAAGAATACTTATTTCTGAGAGAGAGGAGGAAGAGAGAGAGAGAGAGGAGGGAGGGAGGGAAAGAGGGAGAGAGAGAGAGAGAGAGGGAGAGGATGCATGAGCCACTCTGTGTGTGTCTGGCTTTACGTGGCTACTAGGGAATGGAACCCAACCCTAAGCTTCACAAGCAAGAGCCTTTAACCAATGAGCCACCTCCCCTCCCTGCCCATCAAGGAGTCTTCTTAAAAGATTCAGCTCACAGATTTTCCCCACTTTTACCACTTTCTTGGCTTCCATTCTACATGAATAAAATCAAATGCCAAACCATGGAATGAAAGTTTCTACAATATTTGCCTGATACTTCTATCACAATCCTGCCAGCTCCTCAACTCCCTGCTGACTACAATCAGACAGTTCTTCATGCTTGTCATGACAGTCAAACTCCCTCCTGCCAAGGTCATCTGCACTGGCCGTTTCCTTGTCCCCTTTGTATCTCTTTCCTGGTGTCTGCACGAAGGACATCTTTGCATCATTTAATGGTGTTGACCTGTACTCTCTAGCTAGGGTAGACTTTTCATTTGTTTTGTCTCTCTTCACTTTGCACGTGTGAGGTATGTGCGGTGTGGAGTGAGTGGTGTGTGCTGTGTCCATGGTGTGGTGGGTGTGCTGACACAGTACCCTGTACTTTCCCATGATGCTCTGCTGCTCACCTGTAGCAGCCGCAGTTTTCCCCTCCATCATTCACCCACCTTTGTTTCTTCCTTATGAATTCCCTAGTCCCATAGGACTGGGGTTACAGATGTGCATGGCCATGCCCAGATGTTTACATGGATTCTGGAGATTTGAACCTGGGCAGTCTTAGGCCCGCTGGGGCCCTCATATATGTCCCTGGACAGGAAGGACATTTAACCACTGAGCCATCTCTCCAGCCCTTAGGGTATCTTTCAATCTATCCTCCACCCTATCACCTTGCTTGCTTTCCCCCATGACACTTGTTGACTGGTTACCTTGCTAGCTAAACTGGACACCTTCCTGTTTTCAGGATGACCTCCTTCCAGCTGATGCAGGGAAGTCCAGTTAGAAGAGACAGCTTTTACTGGAACAGGGAACGAGGGCTATAGACACATCTGTAGATTCTGGGAATAGTTGTGGAGACAGAAGGCTAGGACTTCACTGGGTGGTCATGAATAAGAAACAATAACACTGACTGATTTCAGGCACTTGAGAATTGAAGGATGGGGCCAGCAGAGAAGGCTGGGAGGAACCTGTGAGGGCAGAATCTAAAGCTGAGATGTCTCTTGGTGGTTTAAGCATAGCTTTGAATAAAACAACAGCATGCCTTCCAAGAGCTAACCAGAGTTCAAGGAGGAACAGTGAAAGTCCAGTCATGGTTACAGGATGACTGACATGGGCAGCATCCCTGCTTTTGAAGAATTTCTCTTGCACAAAAATTTCAAAGCTAAATTATCTTGGTTTTGATGTGAGTGATGCCTAAGAATTCGGAGAATATAATTATGCAAATGGATCCAAGGAACACTTTTATAGTAATAATGAATTTAAGATGGGAGGCCTAGAACCAATCTTGACAAATATCCCCAAATCATAGAAAACATGACATTCAACACACGTTGAAATGAAATTCAAATTGAAAAAACTTAACAGTTCAAAATAAGACTGGCCACAGATAGGGTTGTTCCCATTAGCTATATAAAATAGGATAAAGAAAACTTCTCCTTCCTGTAGTACAATCATGAATTAAACTCTGGAGTATTTTTGTGTACCCAATACAGATAATGTTTTCTTCAAATACTGACATAAAATAGTGAAAATATAGCATAATAATTATGCTTTATAAAATCTTTTTGAAAAAATGACAGATTAATAATAACCTCTAAAAACCTCTAAAACATAGATTATAAAACCACACCAACAGTTTTAACTTCCTTAAGGAAATAGGGCAGAACAGATTTGTTACAGTATCCAAGGTCCGGAAACCTAAACTACTTTTCACACACAAGACAAGATGAATAGATACAGATTAAAGCGGGACACTGTGAGCAAGGGAAATGGATGCTGGCCTTGGGAACAGTAGAATCCCATTCCTCCCTTGATTCATTTTGCAGCTTCTGAGATTTGGACAAGTGCTTAACCTTTAGGGGCCTCATTTGTTATCAATGAAGTGAAAGGTTTCTTACATTGCCAACTGATTCTATAATTCTTCACGTGTGTCATGGGTCGAGAAGCACTGCTCTTCCTTCGGTTATCACCACCCTAAAGTATTAAGTTTCTCTGTCTTTGATTTTTTTTTCTCCAATTTGTTATCCACCCCCATGCTTCCAGACTAATTTTCATAGAAGTCACATAAAACCACACATTAATAATGAAAGAATTTTAAGAATAACACTCCTATCTTTATTTATTTATTTCAAGCAGAGAGAGAAGAGAGTCACACACAGAGGGGGGAGGAAAGGAGGGAAAGAGAGAGAAAAGAGACAGAGAGAGAGAGAGAGAGAAAGAGAGAGAGAGAGAGAATGGGCATGTCAGGGTCTCTAACCACTACAAATGAACTTGAGATTTATGCCACACTCTGTGCAATTGACTTTTCATCAGAACAGGGAAATCAAACAGGGTTGTGAGGCTTTACAGGCAAATGCCTTAACCTCTGAGCCATCTCTTCAGCCCCCTGGCCTAACTTTTATATGATCTCACTCTACACGTTCCACCTATAAGCATAGCCTATTTTCCTATCATACTTGTATCTCAAAAGTGATATGCATTTGGGCTGGAGAGATGGCCCAATAGTTAAAGGCACTTGCCTGGAAAGCCAGACGCACAAAGTGGCACATATATCTGGAGTTTGTCTGCAGTGGCAAAAGCCCTGTTGTACCCATTCTCTCCTCATAGATAATTAAATTAAAATATAAAAAAAGATATTCTCTATTTCTACTGTTACATGTTATTTTTAATAATGTTTCTTACTTCTAATAATCTCTCTTTTCTCTGTACAATACCTCATGTATTTCACTTCATAGACAGCTTTATTGGAGAACCTGCTCACCTGCCTTTTAGTGTAAATATTTGTACATCACCAGCCCTTGTTCTGAGATCATTAAATGGAAAGTGAGATCCTTTGTAATTTGCACAGAGCTACGAAAGTTTTTGGTGTCAATTACATGTTTAACTAAATTGAGTGAAGAAAGATCAAGAAAATGTTATTTTTTAACCATATTTAGCATGTGATTAGGGCTCAGGCACATATTACAGGAACTGTGCTAAGCATAACAGTTATATTGATTTTATACCTTATGAAGTCCAAGTATTTATTAGTATCCCCAACTTCCAGATGAGAAAAGTGAGGCAGAGGTAGGTTACATGAATTATACAATCTTCAGCAAGTCCCTGAGACCTGCCCACAAGCCTAAGTCCTGGAGATGTGCTCCAAATTACTTGGCCTTTGGGGCTTATCCTACTTCCCCTCCAGACTGTTCCAATGGCTGCATTTCCCAAGTCAAAAGATAGACTCTTTAACAAATGGTGCTGGACATTGAAAAAAAAATGAAACTAGGCCCACTCCTCTCACCATGTACAAAAATCAATTCCAAGTGGATTAAAGACCTCAATATAAGACCCGAAACTCTGAAAACCATGGCAGAAAAAAAAATAAGGGGAACAATCTGTGAGATGAAGTCGGGAAAACCTTCCTGAACAGAGAGTACAAGAATCAATAGGACCTCATCAAGCTACAACACTTCTGTACAGACAAACATACCATACTCAGAGCCAATAGGCCACCATCAGACTGGAAGAAAATGTTTGCTAGCTACACCACGGACAGAGGAACCTTAGAGGAAAAATCTAGAACCTACAAAGAACTAAAAAAAAAAATTAAATAATAAAAACCAAACAGCCCTCTCAAAAAATGGAGCACTGAACTCAATAGGGAATTCACAGAGGAGGAAATGAGAATGGTGAATTCTCATTTAAGAAAGAGTTCATCATCCATAATCATTAGGGAAATGCAAATCAAAACAACAGTCAGATTCCACCTTATTCCAGTTAGAATAACAATCATCAAGAAATCCACCAACAGTAGATGCTGGGGAAGATTCGGGGAAAAAGGAACCCTCATTTACTGCTGGTGGGATTCCAAACTTGTGCGACCACTAGGGAAAGCACTGTGTAGGTTCCTGAAAAACATGCAAATAGAGCTATCAACAGACCCAGCTATCCCTCTACTGGGCATCTACCTCAAGGTTCCTAGCTTCAGCACAGAGACATCTGCTCAACCATGTTTACAGCAGCTCAATTCATAGTAGCTAAGTACTGGAATCAACCCAAATGCCCATCACTGGACAAATGGATATCAAAGTTGTGGTACATATACCCTATGGAATTCTACTCAGCAGTAAGTAAAAATGATATAATGAAATTTGCAGGAAAGTGGATGGACTTGAACAGATCATACTCAGCGACCTCACATAAAAACAGAGAGCCAAACACTGCATATTCTCTGTCATCTGCGATTCCTAATCAGGTTAAGATTGAATAGTAAGCAAACCTGACAGATGAACTGAGAGTCTGACAAAGGGGATGGAAGGAATTGGAGGGGGGTGAGGGGAATGGGAGGGCAGGGGAAGATATACATTAATCAAAACCCATAATGAATTGATGCCATAAAAACCCTTAGTTTCATACAGTAAGCTCTCAAGGATGCTGGGGGCACTATTTGGTAAGAAGGGTCCTGAAGGGGGTGGGAGGAAGCCTAACCCCAAGACAAGTGGTTCTGGCCTGTACCTCCCTGTCCCAGTCATTGGTTACTTCCCACACTGAGCTGTTGATCATAGAGACTCACGAGGTCCTCAAAACAAGACAGGCTTATGCCAAAACTCTTGAATACCCACCCCAGGCAAAAGATAAGACCCTATTGCTAAAGATACCACAGAACAGGTACCATCACACAACACCAAGAGACCCTGATGGATCCAGAAAGGAAACCATCTCCCAGATGTCAGCCTGTGTATTGCTGGAAGGCATTACATGAGCTGCCACAAGAAATTGGCCAACGATATTTGGAGAAAGCAGGGGACATTGATATACAGCACAGGTGGATGTTATGAGAAAGCATAGGACACTGCTATATGGCAGAGACCAGCAAACCAAGAAGTGCTCATCTGTGCAATAGTGGCCCTTAATCCAGGTGGGTAATCAACTGCTTGCTCATTGACTAAGAGATCCTCTCAGTGCCAGGATCCCTTAGCTGGTTCTGGGATCCAAGGCAAATTCTTATGGAGACCAAGAACCTGGACTCCAAGGGGAAACCCCCCACTAATCATGGGCCTACAGAGAGGCTACACCCATTATAATATCACCAAATTAGCAATGTTTGTCTCACTTAACCTATCTCACTCTCCATTGGAGATTCTGTTTGTATTTTTTAGAAGGCAGCGAGAACCGTGGATAACCATTCCACCAACAGGACCTGAGATGAAGGTTGACACCCAGGCAGGAGATGAACCACCCCTAACTCATCATCTAGCGAACAAAGGAAACCTTTGAGGAAGTGGTGAGAGGAGCAAGAGAGCTACCTCCACAGCAAGTCAGATGACCTATGAAAGGGTAATGGAGACAGACACCAAGGATACCCAACATAGCCCAAAGCAGAAACCAAGAGACTCTTAAGATCTCTACAGTAAAGCAGACTTAATACTCAACCACCATGGCTCAGGGAATTTTGTGAAAGAGGGGGTGGAAAGATTGTAAGAGCCACGATGGGGGAGAATATCTAAAGTTATTGCCTCTTCAACAAAGCATACACAAAAAATAAAAACAAAACCTGACTATAGTTTGTATAATTCATAACTCCCCCCATCCCATGAACCATTCCAGCAATCCCACTGAGGAGGGCCCTCAGAGGGTTGGGGACAGGGAGGAGGGAAATGGGGGTGACATCACATGACTTGTCCATACAGTGCTTCCAGTTATTACCAAATAGTAAGTTAAAACAAATAAATAAGCCAATGAGATAAGTGCTATGAAAATGCTAATCCTTTGTTCTCCTTGTTGATGAGTGACAGATATCTCCTGACACTTGGCTTTTTAATACTGCTTGCAGATGTGAAAGAAATATCTCCATAAATAATGAAAGCTACTGCTGGCTGGAGAGATGGCTCAGCAGTTAAAGGCACTTGCTTTCACAAAAGCCTGATGCCCTGGGTTCAATTTCCAAGTACCCATGTATAGCCAGATGCACAAAGTGGTACATACATCTGGAGTTTGTTTGCAGCAGCAGGAAGTCCTGGATCACCCATATGCTTTTTCTCATTCTCTCTCTTTGTCTTTCCTTTTCTCTCTCCTTCAAATAAGTAAAACTTTTTTTTAAAGAAAAATAAAGATAGGGCTAGAGAGATGGCTCAGCGGTTAAGGCACTTGCCTCCAGTGCCTAAGGCCCCCAGTTCAATTCCCCAGTACCCACATAAGCCATACCCACAAGGTGGTGGCCCTGGTGTGCTCTCTTTCTCTATCTCTATCTCTCTCTATCTCTCTCTCTGTTTGAAAAAATGAATAAATAAAATTAAAAAAAGAAAAAGAAATATAGTTTGGTTGGAGACATGCCCATTGTGAAAAAGGCCATTCACTCAGTTGTACTAATTCTGAAGCTTTCTGCACTTACTTATTCTTTACGAACATAACATAGTTGCTTCTTTGTTGGATTTTCCAATGTGATTCTTTCTCAATTTTATTTCATTTCAGTCTGAGATATAATATATTGATCATGTATTTATATTTTAAAAGAGAATTATGGTCACTGACTTTTAAAATTAGACATTTTCCCCTAATTGTATCCCCAGTTTTCTTAGAAATCCTATCATGTTAGGATAAAGACTGCCCTAGATGTGTCAACCGGCATGTCTGACTTCAGAGTGACAATGCCAGCAATTGAATCCTGGTCTATTAAATTCCTGGAAGCCTGTGTCCCCATTACATCCTGCTGCTGCTCTGTCACATGTCACCATCTGGCACTGGTCTAGTGCTTTTCAGGAAAGGCTAGCCCCGGGCTTCTTTGGCATGCCAGCTCAGAGGACAGAAGGCAAGAGATGACCATGTGTGCAAGGGTTTAATCTGAACCAGAAGTGAAAGGGAGTAGGGAGTTATGAATTGTACAAGAGGTAGCCAGTTTCTTCCCCTCCCTCCCACACTTGTGTGTTGTTGCTGAGGAGTGCAATGTCTCTGGATATTCTCCCTGACCCAGGCTCTTACAATCTTTC
>PVHP010004695.1:17824-69671 GCA_004024765.1 Zapus hudsonius | reverse complement strand
ATTTATGGAATTGATCCTACTACCATCACTTCCCCTGACTTTGACAGAGGAAGAAACTATGGCATAAAGGAGCCAGGGATCAGGGATCTCCTCAAAGCAGATAGAAGCCCTAAAATTCAAATTCAAGGCATTCCAATTCAAAGTTTTGCTTTTAACCACTTTGCTATTCTGCATTAAGGATGTGATTTTAAAAAAGAAGAAAGGAAGGAAGGAAGGAAGGAAGGAAGGAAGGAAGGAAGGAAGGAAGGAAGGAAGGAAGAAAAACAGTGTCTTTAGGTACCATTGAGGTGTTGATTTATCCAGAAGGAGGGTTCCAAATATCCAGTAACCACAGAACATTCAAGTTCATTTCTTCACCTAGTCATATGATAGGGAATGTAACCAGGTATTCTAGAAATTAATTCCACAATCAAATAAGTGTTGGAAATCAGTACTAAACATAAATATGTTTATTATTTAGATTAGAGATTAAAATAGCATTATAAATCTGAATTTGTGAAGCATAGTTAAGAATAGAAATTCGCCTTCACCACACCTTTCATGCTAATTTTGGACACTAATTTCCATAGAGCTCTGGTGGAGAAATAATATTCTGCCTCTGTTCTGGGTGACATTTTGTTCTGTCCCCTTGGAAAAGTCTTGATTTTGTTCAGGGCAGCTTCTGATCTGTTACCACCCTTCACACCACTGTCTTCTAAGAGCTTTTCTCTGTCTTTATTTCCAGTTCCCGCCTCCTCTCTCTTAGGAAATATTTATCCCTGACTGTCCAGTCTGGCAAGAGTAGGTTCAACACTGTAGCCTCAACCAGCTTGTGTTCACTCTGCTTCTGGTTGGCACATTGACAGACAATAGATCTGTTCTCACAGCACTTCTTGGACTCTTGTTGGCTATTTTTTTTTTTTTTTTTTTGGTTCGGGACCAAGATCTTGTTTTGGTTCCCCAGAGAAATAAATAGTTTATACCTTCAAAAAAAATTAACGTTATTTTATGTTGATAGTATGAGAGAGCTGGACTGTATATGGTAAAATAACACTTTCTTTTCTAAAATTATATCAGAATTTTAATTACCTACTTATATTAGAAACTTGCACAATAAATTTGGCTTCTTTCTACAGACATTGAACTGACATTTAGCACGTAGCTCTAATCAAATGGTAGCTAAAATGCTCAAAAAAAATTTTTATGCCGGTAGACACAGTACCTATACTTTGTTCAGAAGTATTGCATTTTATAAATACATTTATTCTTTCCTTAAAGCACTGGAAAGAAACATTTGAAATTGTCTCACATTGCAAGTTAATTGTTAAAAAGACGTTTTGTTTTTGGAAATTCAGATTGTGACAATTGTGACAATAACATTAGGCCTAACACATACACTTACTATTTAACAACAAAAGCTCATTACAACCTAAGAGTTCCAACGTTCTCTTTTTATTTTAAACTTTACTTAATTAAGAGTAAGAGAGAAAAAAGATACAATTATTGAGATTGATGTGAAAAAACTGTAGAAAATAAATTGATCCATGCCTTAAATCCCAGCACTTGGGCGGCTGAGGTAGGAGGAACACTATGAGTTCAAGGCCAGAGCAGGTTACAAAGTGAGTTCCAAGTCAGCCTGGGCAAGAGGGGGACCCTGCTTCAAAAAACCAAAATCAATCAATCAATTGATATATAAGATGAGAAATTTCAATCCATAGTGAAGATTAGCATGCATAAAAGTTGAAATATGCAAAATTCCAGTATAAATCAAAGTAATTTGTGCCACCTTTCTTAAATTGCTTATAAAATAACGTTTGTGGCGAAACAAATGATAAGAGAGCTCACTCAATGGCTTTCATAACTGTTTTGCTAGTAGTCATGAACCATGACAGTGAAAATTGGAACATTTAATTTTTTGCAATTCTGGCTTTGAAAAATAATTGTCTTTAGTATGCTTTTCATGGATTCTGAAAACTCTTTGTTTCCTAGTCTTTTGCATATGATGGTCCAGTGTGAAGCCGAGAATTTGTCCTGCCTTAAACTCTGCTCATTTCCATCAGACTATTTCTCCAAAGGCTTCACCACTTTTGAGTGACTGCAGATGACTCGAGTAATGGAAAGCGTTTTAGAGGGTCATGCACAAAAATATCCAATGCTAATTCAGGCAGAAAACAATGGAGTTTTTATATTTATACACGCAGAGAAAATTCATGTTAGAGTGTGAAAGAAGGCATGAAACCCCCATCCGGGTTAATATTTCTTATCAATAGTATCTCATTTTCATCGAGTGTTTAAATGAATTTTAGCATATTTCCTCAATGGAAAAAAATCTAAATACAAGCTATTTTTTTAGGTTCCCAATAAAACGTTACTTACAGAAACACAGAGATATAAATCAATTTTGACTTTATTCTAGGGTTGCCAGGTAAAATATAAGAAGCCTAACTAAATTTGGGTTTAATTTTTTTTAAAAAAAGCAACTTTTGATATTACTGTGTCCCAAATATTACATTCGATATGCTTGTACTAACAATTCCTTGTTTATCATAAATTCAGATTCAATTAGGTAGCCATATTTTATTTGCTAAATCTGGCAACCCTGCTTAACTCCTTTCTTGTTTTCATTCCTATCATCACAAATTCTCCAAAGTAGCACTCTTTTTATTATGCAAAAATCAGGACACAGAAAAGTGAGCTTTCTTATAGGAAACATGCTGAAGGAAATGGTGATAACGTTCTAGTAGTTTATAGGAGAATTCAGCCTAGCAGGATTCCTTAGCCATTAGTAATTGGGTCATGAAATAGTAGAATTGCGGACAACAAAGACAGGGCTTAAACAATCAGCGTGTAGTCATTGATAAAAGTTTAGCACCTTCACTCTGATTGAAATTAGCTTGCCCAGAGAAAACTAGCACATAATTTGGCAAGATCTAAGGCAAAGACTTGAAAAGAAGAGCAGGTGTAATTGAGTCTGCAGCCCTGTCATCTTGTCACTCCCAGTGCAGGTAGAGCTGCCCCTGAGGAAACCTGTCAGAGGAAGGATCAGGGTTGCAAACATCCAAATCTGACCAGCACCCCCCCAGGTAAATTAAATTAATATTAGAGAATACCCTAACAAATCTGTCTGAATTAAACCACTCTTGCCTAGAGAAGAGATCAAGATTTTAAAAATATTTTATTTGTTCATTTTCAAGCAGAGAGAGAGAGAGAGAGAGAGAGAGAGAGAGAGAGAGAGAGAGAGAGAGAGAGAGAACCAGGGCCACCACCTTGTGGGTCTGGCGTATGTGGGTCCTGGGGAATTCAACCCAGGGCCTTAGGCACTGGAGGCAAGTGCCTTAACCGCTGAGCCATCTCTCCAGCCCAGGATTTTTTTTTTTTTAAGTAGATGAAATATACTTGGTAATTTGAACATAACTACTTGTCAGGAGTTAGGCCTCCACCCCCTTCCCCTTCCCCTTGGTTTTCTTAATTTTCTTTATACCAGATTCTCAGAATTAAGCTACTTGGTAGACTTGAAGCATTTATTTTGCTTGATTTCCTTTTGATGATTTCTTAACAGGAACAGCAACTATCCTTAACAGCTCCTGAAAGGCCTGCCTATACTTCACAATCAAAGCCTTCATCCTCCGTGAAGTTCCCAAGTTTGAATGTCAGCTACCAGAGCAGTGAAGTCTGAACTTCAAGCTGATGGGAAAGTTAGCTCATCTCCCACCTAACAGAATCTAACACTTGCCCTAAATTAATATATACGTCATAGATCTCCAAGGAGAAACAAACGACAGGTTCTCCAAAGGTTGCCTTAACTGGAATCCTTTTTTAAAAGCTTCAAAGAAAATAATCATGAACACATACCTAAAATGCATCTCATATAAGGCCTATGATTTCATCGCATTATTGTTCCCAGAATTCCAATGGGAACCTTGGTCAACAATTTATCCCTGAATAAACAGTTTCCAGCTCCTTCGGTGGGGTTCCTGGCAGGCTTCTCCTAAGCACAGAAATTCTTTTTCCCTTCAAATCTATTCTGTTTCAGATCCTTCTCTGAAATAGCATGAAAGGGGCCTCCAGGCACCAGTGGAGACTTTTCCCCCTTCACAAGCAGCAGGCATTTGGTGAGTTGCAGGGAACCACCTGTATTAATTGTACTTCCTGCTCATGCACCGCTTTTGTTTGCAGCTAAAGAACTCATCTCAGGTGAGTTAACCTTGCTTTTTCCAGAGGGCACCTGTAGTTATCTTGGTGAGCTTTGTAAATCAAAACAGGCTGAGCCTTTAAAGAGGGGGAAAAAAGAGGCGCTGACAGGAGGGACGCTGGCAGGATTAGGGGACTTTCTCACCACGTGTATTGTCAGGTCACAGAACCACCAGTCACATTCAATTATGGGGGGGGGGATATGCCCAGAATTCCAGGGAAAGGAGGTGGCAAGTGTCCTCGGTCAGCCTGAGAAGAGGGGGGACTGAGAGGAGGTATGGAAAGATCCCTCCCTCCTCAGCTTCGGGCATTTCTAATTGACCAAGATTTAGCAGTTTGTGATTTGATCCAGCCAAACCCTGTTCAGGCTCTTGCTGGCCCCCAGCTGAGACCCAGGCTGGAGTGAATAAGAATCAGGGGACTCTGGTGTGAGCCACACACGCACTCACACCTATTAGGATAAATGACACGTCGCTCACTTTAAGCACAGGCAGCTGGAGATTGTCAGATTCTGAAAATGACAACTGTTATTTATTTATTGAGAATATTTATACAGGTTCTTCCTGGGCACAGAGAATGCATTTTTCAGCAGCACTGTGACACGGGGCTGTCACGGGTGTGGAGCCGATTGTGGTAGAAAACCATTAGGACCAGCGAGACAAAGCCCAGGGCTGGGCCAGCATCCAGGAGCGAGATTTCCAAGGTGGAATTATCCTAACAGGGTTTCAAGCTATTCCGAGGGGGGGGGAGGATTTTTTTTTTCTCTCCCATAGTATGATTATGTTAACTGCTGGAGGGCTGGTTTTGAGGCATTGGTTAATTTGGGCAGAGCGTTCACTTTCTAACTCAGGGGAGAATGTTGGAGAGCAGGGCAGCTCTTCAGTCTTTAGAAAGGGCTTGTTCTTGCTCTGAGCTGTTCACATGTCCCCTGTATGAAAAGAGGCGTTAAATGGTGCTTCTCCCAAATATCATGACTCCCCTTCAATCTGTCCACTGGGGGGTCACATCCTGCATCCACTAAACTGAGCCTGGAAGCCCAAGCATAGAATGGGCATCATTGTTTTTGTTTTTGTTTTTTTTTTTTTCTCACTGGAATGGAGGGTCGAGAACCATTATCTTAGAAGGACATTGTGAGTTTATGTAAATGAGTACGTTCTGAGCATCACAAATTCTAAGCGCTGGTTGACACTGCACTGCTTGATGGCATCTCAAATTAATGCACAATCACTAGAGCTCGCCCCACACTTCCTAAGTGGTCACTGGCCTTGTGTAATTAGACTTACAAGTGTGAAGGACTTTGCAAGAATGCTTTAAGTATCTCTACATCCTATAAAAATTCAATTAAACATCAGACATTTCTCTTAGCCACCTGGAACTAATTTTGGGGCGCACTGGTCTATAACGTAAGCACCAGGGTGGAATTTGCAGACCCATGTGGAGAATGACCTGCCTCCTGTTGCTCTAATAAGCCAGAGAGTCATTCTTTTGAGAGACAGACTCATGTCTCTTGAACATGGGGTTTTCACATGAATATCGAAATGTATATATAGATTTAAATTTCAGGCTATTATTTTATTTGAAATCTAAAGAAATGTAGTATCTAGGTGAAATTATTTTGGCATTAAAATATTTTATTACTGAAATAAAAGTAATTAGAAACAAATTTAACTTATGGAAGTAGATTTTTTTACAACTTCACGTCACTGCCCAAAGGCACCTGCTGTTGTCAACGCCTGGGTTCATATTTGTCCATATCTATATATAAACACAGAGACGAGAGAATGGAGAACTTGAATTCTTACCATTCATATTACCTTGCATTCTTTGTGTTTCATGCACAAATTCCTATCGTAACTCATTTTCAGACCATGGCATATACCACTGCAGACCATTTTAAGATCTAATTGTGCTACTGTATAAGGTGCAATAAGGCAACTGACTTTGATTATTTAGGTCATTTCCCATTTTGCAATCATAATCCATAAAATAATGTTGTCAAGAAAAAGGAATTTTCTCAGTGGATTGTGTCTTGTGTGTGAGGCAAGTTCACATAACAGCAACAATCCAATACCTACCATGGAAAGTAGGCTGTAAGTAAGCTTGTGGGTCGTGACACCAGACCGAGGGAGACAGACCCCAAGAGCTTTGCTTTCTCGTTTGTCTGTCTCTCAAGAACTTGGCCCACTCTCTTCCCCATTGCTCATCTGCAGAGGAACCTTCCTAGGCTTCCCACCTGGAAAAAAAAAGGTCCCTTGAAGCTCCTGTCTCTACAGTTAAACTTAGTGATGATGTCTAGCAATGGACTCTATTGAGCAGGGTGTCAAGTGTTAGGCACGTCTCTGAAAAGCCCCAAAGCAGTTTAACAGTTTTTGTTTTTTTTTTTTTACAACTCTGATGTTTGAACTTCATTCACAGATGGGTACATGTACGGGCACTTCCTAAATAAGTCTTTTTAAAAAAAATTTTTTTTTTTACAATTTGAGAAATAGCTCCAACATTGAGTAACAACTTGAAAAGATGTTTTGAAGTGCTTTGATAAAATAAGTGAGATTTTTATCTTCAAGCTTTGCCTGATCTGAATCTTCAAAAAGATTATACTTATTTATATTTTTAAAACACTAAAAGATGAATGAATAAACTGAATGAATAAACTATGAAAGTAACAACGACAGATATGTATGGTGAAACCAATAGAAATTTATGCAAAGATACAACATAAACAGAAAAAAAATTTAAATGAAAAACAAAAGCAGTAATTGATTAAGAATGATGGATTTCTAAAGTCATCTCTACCAAGCTATGGTAAGGGGATGTGCCAATTCAAACTGTATTGAAGATTAGGCATTACAAAATACCTCTTGAAATACTCTAATGTATGATAGCTCCTGTATGAAGAAATTCAATAAACATTTCCCCAAATTTAAAAAGAATTCTAAAAATTTACATAACATCACCAATAAATTACAGCACTGAAAGAAACTTTTCTTAAACTAAGTAATAATTTTTTTCAATTAATGCTGCTAAAAGATAGACTGAAATATTTTTCTTTCCTCTCTTGAAATATAAAAACCATTGACGCACGAAAAAGCAATCAAAGGCTGCTGCCTCTTCAGAGGAAAACATTAGAAGTGTTGGGCAGTTAATTTTGTTTTAGATCTCGTGATGTTTATAGATTTGTCAGGTTTAAAACAATTCATGGGCTGGAGAGATGGCTCAGCAAGTTAAGGCACTTGCCTCCAGTGCCTAAGGTCCTGGGTTCAATTCCCCAGGACCCATGTAAGCCAGACACACAAGTGTCTAAGGCCCTGGTATACTCTCTTCTCTCTCTCTCTCTCTCTCTCTCTCTCTCTCTCTCTCTCTCTCTCTCTCTCATCTTATCTCTGCTTGAAAATGAATAAATAAAAAAATTCATTTGCCATTTCAAAATTCATGTTTGTGCCTACTTTTGGATTCATCAATGTCCTATTCTTTTTAAGAGAAGGCCTCCCCCAACCCTGTTTGAGGTTCAGACCCCACATAACCTAAGCTGGAGTCGACCCTGAGTCCTCCTGTCCACTGGGGAGGTGTCTGTAGCCAACAAGAGAGGAGTGCTGCCCTGTGAGGAACAAGGAGGAGGACGCTCTGCACACTGGACAGGGAGCTGCACGTGTAGAACATTCTCCTGGGTGGGTGGGTGGGGAGCCAGTGGACTTGGGAAACTTTATACCAGGTCAAGAAACTTTCTCAAGCAGCCTGTTAGATCCTCAAGTGCTACTTAAATATATCACAGAGGCAAGAGATGACAGATCAGATTGTTAGAAACAACTTGCTTGTAAAACCACCCCAAGAGCAGTGGCTGATCTGATAACTGGAGGATTCTTAATAGCTCAACACAAATAAACCACTTGGAAATGCCCCTGGGCTGGCCTGCTGCACAGCCCCTTTCACATGGCAGTAATATGGGGCCAGTAATTACCATAATGAGCCACCAGAAGGCATCTATTTGGTAGCTGGGAAGAGCTCGCATC
Source organism: Zapus hudsonius (assembly GCA_004024765.1). Lineage (NCBI taxonomy): Eukaryota > Metazoa > Chordata > Mammalia > Rodentia > Dipodidae > Zapus > Zapus hudsonius. The sequence continues at coordinate 61,494 of PVHP010004695.1, read as the reverse complement.
TGGCTGTTAGGTGTGAAGCAAGGAGCCCAGAATGACAAGAAGCTTTGAATCTACATCTCCTCCAGGCAGCTACTTATTTGAACAGCTGCTTATGAGGCATATAGCAACGTTTAGTCAGTCCCATTCGGAGGCCGTGTGCATCTTGATTTCTGGGGTTTTTTTCTTTGAAGTACAGGACCAGCCTATTTTCTCCCCGGGTAATAATTTCTCCAAATTAAAAGTGGTTACCCGATTTAAAACCTGTGACAAGTCTATTGTGTTGACCTCTACAGCTGGGGGAAGGTGGAGGTTGCCAGGGAAATGGCTCTAGAAACCAAACGTGGAACACACTCAGAAGTCACGTGCCAAATTGTTTGGTTTTAGATTAAGTTTCATAGGAAAAATGATCCCGAGCTTTCTTTCTCTCTTTCTCTCTCTCTTTTTGTCTTTGTCAAAACAAAGACCGTATAACAAAGGCAACATTTTGAGCCATCTGCTGAAAATACAAAAATATTTTCATCAAAATAACAAATTGGTAGTTTGTTGTGTCAGCTTGTACATTGAAATAATTCCAATGAGAAGAATTCTCCAGATATTGGGGAGAGAGGCACCGTTGCCACCTGCAGAAAAGCCTGCCTGAGCAATGGAACTGTAGCAAGGGGCTGTGTGGGGGAAGGAAGGTCCCTGGGTCCCTGTAGTTCTCCAGGGGACACTAAAACAAGTCTGCTACTGTCCCCTCAAGACCCACTGCTCAGAGCCTCCAGCTCTGCCTAGGAGAAGATATCTGAGACACTGCACTTTTATTTCTTAAACTACCAGAAGCACATGTGAACAATGCCTCTAAAACACTCAGCGGCATTGAACAAGGGTCACAGCTATTTTTGATTGAGCCAACGTTTACCTGAGATAAAGAGATTTATAGAGGACTTGGGAAAGGTATATCACAGGTTTGCCTTGACATTCATGGATCACTGAGCAGTTCCAAATGCCTGTAAGAAGATTATCTGGTGGTTGTGTTTTCTGATGGTTTCTGCTTCCTCCTTTTACCTAGGGGTTAAACTGTAGGCACTTGAGATATTAGCAAGAAACAGAATGACAAAGCTTGCAAATCAAATAAACACACTTGGTAAATTCTCTAGCTTGCAGATATCTTGCTATTTGCATTTTATTACTGAATTATTTTATTTTGAGGTATAATAAAGAATTTTAAAATTATACATAAATTATATATCCTATATGTTAGTCACATGGTTAAAGAGTCTAACAGCATAAAGATGACTTTCTACATTAAAATGTCTTCTACCCTGTCCACTCATTCTAAATAAACACTTATTTTCTCCTTGCATATTGAAGTAAATAGATGCATACGTTGTTCTGGCATATTTATGTTAACATTAATATATGCTGCCTACTGTTCCAAATCCCTGATCTGTTTGTCACTTCATGGTTCTTCTACAACTTATTTTTATCTCACTCTTTGACGCTTGTACATTTTCCCATTGTTTGAATGGATTGTAACTTCCTGGATCCAAAGTACAGCATTTTCAAGTCCTGGTCACTCAGAAACATCTTTAAAAAGAATATGATGTTAGAAATTATAAGCACTTTCATTTGTATAAAAATCTGAATTAATTTGATTGGCCTATAGTCTAACTTCCTAAAACTCTGGGAAATGTACCTGTGAAATCAGGATTATTTGAAACAATAATCTAATTTTTGAGTTAGGAGAAAATGTATGCAATTAAATCACAAGTCCAACTAACAACATTGAAGATGTTGTTTTTTCATGTGATTCATGCATGGTAGGTTTTTGTCCTGGGTTACTTGTGTTCTATGGGATGTTGGTCATATCCACTTCACTTTCTTTAAATATTATACAATCACTCAGATTTACTTTGATTTTTTTTTTCTCAACCTGAGAACAGCTGCCCTATATGGTTTTGGCTCTCAGACCACAGAACTAGTGTTTCTTTAAGGCCTTCCTACCTCTCTGATCCTACTTTTACATTTAATTAAGGTAATCCTTCAATCTACATCCTCTTCCAGACCCCTTTCTCCTTTCTTTCTAAGCTGTTATCCATGTTCCACCTGAAGCAGGAGATCATATTGCAGTTTTGGTCCTAAGCTCATTAAAGAAGAATGCATCTGGCATTTCTCTGGGAGGAAAATGGCTTTCAAGTTCTAATTGGAAAGATCTGAAGGGAGTAGAACTCCGGAGTCTTTTTGACCACGGAGCAGATATGCTCACTGTGTGGAAAACCCAGTTCTATGGTCTTGGTTGCAGTTGTTGTTTCTGTATCCAATAAAATTGGATTTACAATTGAACCTCTGTTCTGGGGTGTACAAAATTGTATAGGCATGTACAATCCCTTATTGAGATCAATATGATACATTTCTTTTTAACAATATTGTTGATGCTTGTGGACAACCTTGGAATATTAGAAATGTTCATACAAAGAGAGAACTAGGAATTAGAGGAAGAAAAAAAGAGAAGAAATGGGAAAAGAAGGAGAAAGAGGGGGAGGAAAAAGACTGAGATAGGAGAACAAGAGGGAATGAGGAGGAAGAGAAGGGAAGGAGGAAAGAGAGAAGGAAGAAGAGAAGGGAAGGAGGAAGAGAAGAAGGGAAGGAGGAAGAGGGAAAGAAGGGAAGGAGGAAGGAGGGAAGGAGAAGGGGAAGAAGGGAAGGAGGAAGGGGGGAAGGAGAAGGGGAAGAAGGGAAGGAGTAAGGAGGGAAGGAGGAAGGGGGAATCTCTGGGACACTGAGACCGCTGCCTTTGTCTTGCTCCTGGTGAGGTGGGAGACCTGGGACTTCAACAGGGGAGGAAAGCTAAAGTAGGAGCATTTGTTTTGCTTGAGGAGAAAAAAAAAGCTGAATAATATTCTCTCTTTTTTGTTCTTAAGCAAAGACATTAGTGACTCCAAGCCCCTTCAGCACAGATATTGAAGGGAGAGTAGCTAGTGGAAAACATCAATTGAACAAAATCCAGTGTGATGAGAAAAACAGCTCTCTTGCAACATGGTTCCCCGAGTAAATGCTCTTGCTTCAACCCCTGTGCACGTGTCCCTATGCCGATCTACTATCTGCCTCATTCCCAAGGGTATTTAAATAAATATTTTCTGATGGGTCTGATGTCAGGTTGTACCATTTCCCCACTTGGTTTTACACATTACATCACAATGTTATCTTTAGAATTATTGAAGTATTAAATTAATCTTTTTTAAAATGCTTCATTTCCCAAGGCCCCCTCTTTTTTTTCAAGGCATGTAGTTTGTTCTTACAAGACTTAAAAAGAGAACAAGGAGACTAGCTGCCCCTTCCTGCCCTTCTGACCTGTACCCATCCTGGGGTCAGCGCACTGGCCTTTATATAGTTACTAGAAAATGGGTGCCAGATCCTCTTTGTAGCTTCTGTGTTGCATGTGTTTATTTTCACCTGTTGAGAATGCACTTCCACTGCAGTACTGAACTAAACATCCAGATCCTTTCTGAAGTAGACGCCATCTTAGCGTCTCTAAACATCTGCTATTCAAACATGATTATTTGGGAATTTCCAGGTCACATAGCAACAGGAGTCTGTGGCTGCTGGATTCATTTAGACAAAAACCAGTAGCCAAACATTTTGGGGTGAGACAGAATGTATTTTAAATATTAGTTCATATTTAAAGAACTTACTGTATTGTGGTTACATACTTTTAAATGTCATTCCTGACTTTGTTTCGTTTTAATCAATCTATATAATTGATCTTGCTACTAACAAATATATGGAAACCATAAAAGTCTTTGAAGAGATGACCTCTCAAGTAGCAACAAAGGCTTTTTAAAATGAGAGGAACATAAAATTTATATACATATGTGTATACATATCTATGACAGAAGTGTCTGAGACTCCAAAATTTGGGTGATATTTCTGGTGTGGGCAATATTTTGAAAGAATATAATTTTTGACAATAATATAGTTAAAAAGAGTAAGAAAGTGATTTAGAAGAAGTAGAGGACCAAAATTCCCTAGAATGGTTTCAGCAAATAAAACACATGGCCAGCAATTGTTAGTTCAGCACCAATCCCTTGACAAGCATTTGACATTTAGCATTCCCTCAAATCCTCAACAGACAGCTCCCAAAAGTGGAGTAAGGTATCCATGATAAGTGGCAGAGCCTGGATTTCAACTTGCTGTGCCTTTTCCAAAGTTCACTCTGCCATGTCACCCAGTCTTTGGGATTCCTTGTAGAATGTTGTTTAGAACAGCAATTGTGCCGTTGTATCATGTGAGTATTCTAGCTGCTGATTAATTCAATAACAGCGGAAGCACACGACCAGGTATCAAGATAGATCTGTAATATCCTTTCTGGATTCCTCCCTCAGCCCTCTGTTAGTTGGAGTCTGCAGTGTCGTCCTTTGGATGAGGCAAGTTTGGAGAGAACAGTGGAAGAAATGGAAGGTAGAAAGGAAGCCAGGGATCTGTCTAAGGCCAACACTCCCTCCAAAGAAATTATGTGTACTATCTGCTTGGGAAATCTAGAAGACATGCTTACGTAGTTCGTGTAGACCAGGGATACAGGGCAGGAGACCACATGCTTCTCAAACAGAGGGCATCAAATAATCACCTTTTAATAGCTGATGTTTAGAGAAGCGATAAGAGACTTTGGAGTATTAATGACAAAAAATGGTGTTGGTTAGGGAGGTATTAGTGAAGATATGAAAAATGGTGAGAGTGTGAATGTGTTTTGAAGGTGATTGCAACAAGGTCTATGAGCCTGGGTGTGGAAAAGGGTGAGAAATGATTGCAGAGTCTCTGGCCTGACAGTGATGATGTCGCAGGTGGTGGGAGACTTGTGGGTAGAGCATTTTACAAGAATCACCAGGAGTTTGGTTTTGTCAGTGTCATTTTGGAGCTGTGATGTTGAGGGCAGGCTTATGGGTGTTATAGCCAGCTTCCCTTTGACAGTGTTTGGCACACTATCCTGCTGCTCTTGTCCACCTGATGTTGGCCAGGAGGTGATGTCCACCCTTGTGCTCATGCCATTGTTTTCCCTGCCATCATGGAGCTTCTCCTCAAGTTCATAAGCCAAAATAAAGTTCATAAGCCATTCCTCCACAAGCCACTTTTGCTTGGGTTCTTTGTCACAGCAACAAGAAAATTAACTACAACAAACTCCAATGTCTTTTCACGTCATTCTCAGTTTCCTTCTTGAGTGTTTTTGTTATCAAAATACAAGTCTTTCACCTCCTTGGTTAGTGTTACTCCAAGGTATTTGATTTTATTTGTAGCTATTGAAAATGGGACTGTTTTGCTGATTGCTTTTTCTGTATGCTTATCATTTGCATACAGAAAAACTACTGATTTTTGTGTGTTAATTTTGAATCCTGCCACTTTGCTGAAGGAATTTATCACCTTCAGGAGTTTACTGATACTATTCTTTTGGTCTGCTATGTATAGGATCATGTCATCTGCAAAAAGGGATAGTTTCACTTCTTCCTTTCCAAATTGTATCCCTTGAATGTCTTTCTCCTGTCTTATTGCATTGGCTAAAACTTCAAGCACTATGTTGAAGAGCAGTGGTGAGAGTGGACACCCCTGTCTTGTTCCTGAATTTAGTGGGAACTCCTTGTGTCTTTCTCCATTGAGTATTATTTGGGCTTTAGGAGTTTTATATATGGCCTTAATTATGTTGAGGTATAGGCCCTCTATTCCAAGTCTTTCAAGTGTTTTGATCATGAAATGGTGTTGGATTTTGTCAAAGGCTTTCTGAAGTACAGACATTTGCCCACCAACCATGTTTATAGCAGCTCAATTCATAATATCGAGGAATTAGAATCAACCCAAATGCCCATCACTGGATGAATGGATATCAAAGTTGTGGTACACATACACTATGGAATTCTATGTAGCTGAAAGGAAAAATGACATAATGAAATTTAAAGAAAAATGGACGGACTTAGAGCAGATCATTCTTAGTGACCACACACAAGAGCAAAGAGCCAAGTGCCACATGTTTTCCCTCATTATGTGGTTCCTAACCAGGTTAAACCAGAACATTAAGAAAATCCGTCAGTGAATGGAGAGACGTAAAAGGGAATGGAATGAATTGGGGGGGGATGGGAGAATAGGGGGACTTATACAGTAAACTAAACTAATAATGAATTGACACCATAAAACCCTAGCTTTCATACAGTAAGCTCCTGAGGAAGCTGAGGGCACCACCTGGTATGAGGGGCCATGAACAGAATGGATAGAAGCCTAACCTCAAGAATAACTTCTCAGGCCTGCATCTTCCTGTCCCTTCCCACACAGAGCTGTTGATCCCAGATCCACGAGGTCCCCAAAATGTGACAGACTTCTGTCCAAGCTCTTGAATACCTGCCCCAGGCCTAAGGTAAGACCCTATTGCTGAAGACATCACAGAGTGTCATCAAACAACACCAAGAGATCCTGCTAGATCCAGAACGGTAACCAGCTCCCAGATGGTAGCATGTGCAGCATTGGAAGGTGTTGCATGAACTGCCAGGGGAAATTGGTCAATGATATTTGGAGAAAGCAGAGACCACTGATATCCAATATAGACAGTTGTCACAAGAATGCTGAACACACAGCTATATGGAAGAGACCAGCAAGTCAAGAAATGTTCATCTGTGTAGTAGTGGATTACCAGGAGGGTAATCAATGGCTAACTGATTGACTAAGAGATCTGCTTAGTGACAAGGAATCCTTAACTGGAGCTGAGATCCACAGCATAATCCTATGGGGACCAAGAACTCGGGCTCCTAGGGGAAATTCCCACTAGCAGAGAGCTACGGAGAGGCTACACCCATTAGGAGTTAGCCAGAATAGAAATGTTGTCTCATTTAGCCAATATTGATCTCACTCTCCTATAGAGATTGTATTTGTAATTTTCAGAAGGCATTGAGAGAGCTGGGGACAACTCAATTCCACCAAGACATTGGATGAAGGCTGACATCTTGGCAGGAGACAAACCACACCTACCCTTCACACAGGGCCCAAATGAAACTTATGAGAAAGTGACAAAACAAACAGGAGACCAATCACCACAACAAATCTGATAACCCATGAAAGGTCAATGGAGACAGACACCAAGGATACCCAACACAACCCAGGGCAAAGATCCAGAGATACTTAAGATCTCAACAACAAAGCTGACTCAAAACTCACCCACTGTGACTCAGGGAACTGAGCGGAAGAGGGGGGCGGAAAGATTGTAAGAGCCATGGTGGGGGAGAATATCCAGAGACATTTTCCCCTCAGTAACAACATACAGAGGGGGAAGGAATAAAAGAGAATGGAAAACTGGCTACCTCAGGTGCAGTTCATAACCCCCTAACCCATGGACAGATCCAGTATGCGCACCCAGGAAGTACCCCAGTGGGTAGGGGACAGAGAGGAGCAAAACAGGGACACCTTTACAAGATTTGATCATACTATATATACTTATTCATAATAAAGATATTTAAAAAATAAAAGCAAACAAAAAACCTCCAATGTCTTTATTTTTCAAAGTAAATACAATCCAAAACAAGTCATGATGGAAAATAGTGAAGTAACATAGAGACACTGAGTAAAATTATTCCTTGTAGACCATGGACTATTGACACAAATTAGCTAGCTCGATTTTCTCAGTGGGGAGCTGGCCAGAGAGCCTCCTCCAACCTCACTGTCTGGATGAGTGCTATTCAAAGGTTCTAAATGGACCAGTTAAGATACATTTAGATCAAGACTACTTCTAACTTTGATTTTTCAGTTCTTTCCAAGGGTCTAAGTCGTGTGTGTGTGTGTATGTATGTGGTGTGTTCTATGGTATATGAACTCATATCAAAACTACTTGACCTTGAAGAGTCAAGAGAGAGCTCACATTATAATCATTATTCTTTCTTACACAAACTGATACATGTACATGTATCATATTAGACATGTCAATCTTATTCAGATCAGCTGACCCTACCATAGCCAAAGCTGCAGATTGTCTTTCTACAGATGTCTGGGGAGATGGCTCAATGGTTAAGAGCATTTTCTACTTAGGCATGAGAGTCTCTTGAGCTGGAGACCACCAGGTGTGACTCTCCACAACCCAATAAAATGCTAGGTGTGGCCATGCATGTCTGTAATTCCAGTCCAGGGAAAGCAGAGACCAGAGATTCACGAGGCTTGCTGTCTTATGGAAGCTCTGGATTGAGGGAGAGATTCTTTCTCAAAGAAATATGTAGATGAGTGATAAGAAAAAGACACCCCATGTTCTTCTCTGGCATCCACATGCACAGAAACAGAGCACATGCTTCTGCACATACACATGCATATACCACACATCACACACACCACATGTACCACCCCACACACAAACCACACACACACACACAGAAGGGCTTCCTACAGTGAGGCATCCTAACCTTGCCATCTGACTGAGGTTACCTCTAGCTTTTTGGCAACAACAAATGAACCTATAGTCATAGACAATAAATTTGAATGGAATAAGTAGAAAGACTGGAGATGGAACTGTGACATAACCATTAGAAAAAATTATTTATTTCTATAGATATTTTTATCCAAGTGCATAATTAAAATAATGTGGGTCTTATTTCACTGCATGAAAGTTGCAGAGTGACTCCTGGGCATAAAGTAGGCTTCAGTCAACAACTCCTTCAAGTTCTCCAGGTTCCGATCTGCTAGTTAGAAGCCATTATCTTATAGGCACATTTGTACCATTATCCCATAATGTGTTATCATCTTACATCAGTCTGCATTGAGCTTATTTGCCATTTTCCTGTCCACTCATATGGCCAAGTTATTTCCTTCTATGGCTTATTCTTATTGCTTCAGTATGCCACTATGCAAGAGCACTGTGAAAAATTTTATAGCAGCAGACGTGTTTTTGAGACCACATATAACAATGTTAATTAAGATTGATCTTAGTACGAATTCTCAATGATTACACACTTCCTCATAGAAGTCTTCCCTCCTTCAGTCTCTCCTTTCCTCTTCCTCTGTCTCTCCATCAATGAATATTTAATAAGCACCTCTAATGTGCTTGAGACTCTTGGCAATGCTCAGGATATATTAGTCAACCAAACAGATCAGAGCTTGGAGAGTTCATTATTAGTGGAGATAGTCCTCAGCAAACAGAGCTTGTCTTGTTAAAATGATGGACAGTTTTACGGCTTGAGTTAGTTCTTTAATGACAGAGTATTTCCCCCCAACTCTCTCATATGCATCTCAAACTGGAAGGGAACCACTTTCCTACATTTTATGTATCCTTTAAAATACAGTGGTGAACTAGCAAAATAGAAGTAGAATGTTCAGGATTTTTCAGGAGAAATTGTTTAGAGAGCAATTATTTCATTTCATAAATATTTGTGAGGCATGTTTGAAATGCATACAAAGAAATTACAGCCCTTTCCCTTAAGGATTTTAAAATTATATTGAATATTGTATATAAGTAATCAGCTAACAGTAGTAATCCAATATATTCTGATAGTGCCATCTGCAAGGTCTGCAATTAGGCCCACTGAAGTTCCTTCCCATTGCTTACCACAGTGACACTTCCTCCAGCCAGGCAGCTGCAACAAAGCTTTTAATAAAACTCCTGAATCTATTGGAGGGCATCCATTCAAACTACCACAATAGGCATGTAAGTTTTGTCTCTTTTTCTCTAGGCCAGAAAAAATGTTTACATACATGTCAATATTTCTAGTCTATAAATGTATCTGCTCATAGATTTTCTTTTGGGTCTATTAACAAAACTACCTACTTAAAAATTACTTATTTTACTCACTGATCAGTTTGAAATTATAAGATATATATGTGCATTTATTTTGACTATTAGCTCAACATTTTCTTTAGATGTTTAAAAAATTAATCTTCCGAGAAAATATTAAGCTATACTGGAGTTTCCCCTCCTGGGTTTTATATCTCTCCTCTCCCTTTTTCTCTCCTTAGAGGCAACTGCTCTCATGAATTTGGTACGGATCCAAATCATAGCTTTAGACTTTTCTTAAACATACATGCTTAAAGTAATGTTATTAAGTAATTTCAAAATAGACTTAGCCTATACAACAAGTTATTCTGAAACTTACCTTTGACTCAACAATAAAACTGAAAGGCAGGCCTTGATGGCACATGTCTTTAATCTCTACACTTGGGAGTCTAAAGCAAAAAGATTTCAAGTGCAAGCCCAACCTGAGCAAGGGTTGGGCATGTAGTCAGAATCTAGCATGTTCAAGGCCTTTAGATCCTCAGGCTCCCCTTCCCCCATCCAACAAATAAGCAAACAAACCCCCGTGCATTTGAGGTTTCCTTATGTTCATGTGCCATTAATAGGTAGTGCTCTACTTAAGTTTTACAAATTTCCTTTTAAGATAAAATTGATCACTTTTTTTGGATAAAAAAATGACCTTTTAATTTGTTTTCCAAATTTTTTACATCAAATTTCCAATAGTTTGTTACATTGAAGTTTTTTTCACTATATGCTAATTATACCTATACTTTTCACTCCTTATTTTTACCTTCTCTGTATTTAATTTACTTGTCTTTTGTGCTGTTCTTTCCCAGGAGTAAATATGTTAACTGTTTCTATTATATCTGTGATTGCTGACCTACTTTTAACTTTAACTTCTTTTGTTATCTTATTTTCTCCCTTCTACATTTTTTTATTATTTGACTTATTTGGTTTAATATTTAGCTAATTACTTTCATTGTTTCTTACTTTTCAAATAAATACAATAAAGATTGTATCTTTTCCTCAAATACTACTTTTGTTAATTTCCTCATGTTTTGAGATATAAGAATTTATTGTTTGATTTTATATTTTGTGATTATTTTTCTATTTGGGCTTCTTACACTGTGAGTTCTTTAGTACTATATTGTTTAGTATCTAGACATACTGCAAGATTTTCATAGTATTTTCTATGAGTTCTAATTTAATTGCATTCTTGTTAAGAAATGTGTTCTACTTAGGCCTTGATTCTTTAATATGCCAATGACTTCCCTTGTGAGTATGTCCATGGTCATTTGGTGCTTCATTTGGCAATAAAGAATATGTACATTGTTCATAGTCAAAAAATTGGCCAGAATGTTTTTCTTGGTTGGAGCATTTGAGAAAGAAGTATGAAAATTGTAAATTTCTCTTTGTAATTTTGTCAGTGTTTCTGGGCTATTTTGCTAGGTACATTCATGTCTATTCATTAATACTGTTTTCCTTATAATACATTTTTAAAATTAATATTAGAGGGATGTCATAGCCACATGCCACTGGGATGAATCTCCAAACAAGGCACAGTTTATAGGAGGATATGATTTATCTGTAGCTATAGATACAGGGGAAGTTCCACAATGCAAAAGAGGCTGCTCCCCTTTCACAGGTCCAAGCAGAGAGAGAGAAACCCATCACCTACACCACACACACAGAACTGCAAAAAGGCAGGAGGGCCAAAGAGAATTTCTTCTCCTTTATATAGCCTTAGGGTGGGGTCTTGCAACCCTTTCCCAGACTTAATGGCTTCCTGAGTCTCTGGAATTTCCTTCCTGCATGGCCCACACAGGAAAGGATGTTTACTTCTAGCTCCTTTGAGCTTCTTTACATCCTGCCCTCTACTGAGAGGCTACCTTCCTGTAGACATCCTCAGAGACCCACCTAAGATAGTTAAAAAGATAAAGTTGACAACAAAACCTAACCATCACAAGGGATTAATCTTTTCCCTTAAATTCCATTGTATCTAATATCATTATGGCTCTATGAACTTTTTTGTTCAGTATTTGACTTTTCATATTTTTTAATTTGAAAATTTGTTATTTGATTTTGTATGATTTAAAAAAATATTTTATTTATTTAGTTGAGAAAGAGAGAAAAAGACAGAGAAAAATGCCTACAGAGACAAAGAGTAAGAGTGCTCCAGGGCCTCCTGCCTTTGCAAACAAAGCCCAAATGCATGCCTCACACTGCATCTGGGTTTACATGGGTACTGGGGAATCAAACCTGGACTGTCAGGCTTTGCAAGCAAGTCTTTAACTGCTGAGCCATCTCTCCAGCCCTATTTTTGTATGACTTTTATGAGTAGAATAACTTTTGAAAAATCAAATCATATAACTGTATTTTATGGACATAGTTCATTTACATTCATTGTGAGTGCTACAATATTTTATGCCTAGAAATACTGACTTATTTTTGGGCTGTTCTTTGCATTGTTGTGACTTTTATTCTTATCTTTGTTCTCATTTCTTTTTTTAAAAAAATATTTATTTATTTATTTATAAGCAGAGAGAGAGAAAGAGAGAGAGACAGAGAGAGAGAGAGAGAGAGAGAGAGAGAGAGAGAGAGCGCGCCAGGGCCACCACCTTGTGGGTCTGGCTTACGTGGGTCCTGGGGAATTGAACCAGGGGCCTTAGGCACTGGAGGCAAGTGCCTTAACCGCGAAGCCATCTCTCCAGCCCTGTTCTCATTTCTTATTGTTAGTGTCTTTTTTAAATGAAGTATTATGTATGGCTGTTTCCTGCCACCTAACAGAGGAGTTGAGTGAATGCAAAAGAGACCATGTAACCCACAATGTCTGTTAACTATCAGGCTCTTCACAGAGTTTGGTGACTTCTGTTATGGATAGTGTCATTTATACATAAGCTTCTGCTTCTCATATCACATTGCTTCTCATTCCAAGTCTACCTTTCTTCTTGTGAAATATTGCACACTCTCTTCACAACAGTCATGGCATGTCTGAAAATTCTTCATTTTGTTCTCTCTCATGAAAGTTGAGCCATATATCTGATTTTAGGTTGATAGTGACTGTCTCTCCTCACTCTAGCTATTACTGTGTGTCCTTTTCTACCTGTTGTTCTCATGAGAAATCTGAATTGCTTTGTACATTCTAACATTCATTTTCTATTCTGTTGGCTTCGTTGATCACTTTTTGTTGTTTTTATTTTTGCATTGCTAAGGATGGAACCTAAAATGTGTTGAGTATTTGGAGCAAGCTTTCTATCACTGAGCTACAGCCCCAACCCCCTTTTACAGACAGGGTCTTGCTACATTCTTCAGGCTGACTTTGAACTCACTCTGTAGTCAAGCAGTCCTCAAGGTTGAGACATTCCTAGCTCAGCTGCCAACCCCCCAACCCAAGTATCTGAGATTATAGCACTATGCTACTAGGTCTGGATTCTGACAGTTTTTGAGGGTTTATTTTGTTAACCCTTACTCTTTTAAGCTTTGCTATTTTAGTATAATATATCAAATTGGACTTTTGTTTTGGTTTTTATTTTTATTTTTTTAGCATTGAGAAAACCTGACCTTTAATCTGTTCTTTTTACTTTTTATTTTTATTTTTTGCTTGTCTATGTGTGTGCAGGGGGAGAGGGGGAGGTATTCCTAGAGGCTCCTATTCACTTACCTGCAGAGAAGGTCAAAGTAGAGCATGGCCCCTCTTTGCTTTTTCACCTGGTCTTATTTTTGAGCCCTTTACTGATTCAGAATCTTTCAGTGGCTCTGAAGATTCTCCAGTCTTGACTTCCCTGTGAAACTTGGTCTTTGGGTTATAGGCACATAGTCATGCCCAGCTGTTTGTTTATTTTATTTACTTTTATATAGGATCTGAAAATTTGAACTCAGGAAGTCTCAGGCCCTCTCACATCCCCATGCTTGTCCATGAGGTCCACTTAACCCCTGAGCCATCTCTCCAGCCCATTGTGATTTTGTTCTTAATGGTAAATTTCCTATTATGCTTTAATTATGAGTGGAAAATGTCTTGTTTGCCTTGTGCTCCTGGTCTTTAATCTTACTCTCCTCACCCCCAAATTTCTCAGTTAAGTTCCCCTATTAAGAACAAGTTTTTTTTTAATTTGCATTTACTTATTTGCTTGTGTGTGCATACATGCTCTGGCATGTGCACACGTGTATGTATGGGCATGCCAGGATCTCTTGAAGTGGCAAACAAACACCAGACATGTGTACAATTTTTGTGTCAGGCTTTATGTGGGAGGTGGAGGATTGAACCACGACCAGCAGGCTTTAGAAGCAAGCACCTTTAACCACTGAGCGATCTCTCCAGCCTTCCCGCAAACCCAGAGAAAAACAGTTTTTAAGTAAATAGCTTGGAGCTCTAGTTTGAAGATGAATGGAGATGATAAAAACTTATCATTCATTCAGCAGGAAGCTCTATCCAGACCCTAAACACTGTGACTTGCTGTCTTCAGCATGTAGTTTATGCATGCAACAACCAAAGACACAGTGTCTGTTTTTCTCAGTCTCTTTTTCTTGTGCAAGGAAACCCTGATGAGCGCTTCATTTCCACACACCCAAGTGGTAGTCATATGCCTAGACTAGGGAGTCACTAGAGCTCTTAGATTTCAGTCATGAATCCAGTTCAGGATTTTCTCACCATGGCATGTGGAGGTTTGGGTTCTTAGAGTTGTAGTTATAGTGTACTGGATTATTTTGTCTCCTGAACACGGGACACAGTGCATGTGCTTATTAAACCCAGTGAACTTACACACACACACACACACACACACACACACACACACACACACACAGGTTATTTACCATCCTGATCTCTACCTAGAGTTGGCAAACTATGGCCTATGGACTAAACCTGGTCTCTGTGTGGTTTCATAAATAAGATCTTATTGGAACAAAGCCACATTCATCTTTTATGTACCCCAAATGGCTTCTTTCATGCCTCAGAAACAGAATTATGTAACTACTCACTACCTTTAAGACTTTGGATGAAACCCTTTACTCTTATTGACTCTCAAAAAATAGAAGGATTTAATCCAGTGATTGCAAAAGAGCATTTAATTGCCCTTGTCAGTTTCCAGTGCTTTTCATTAGCGCTCCTCATTTGTTGTCATATTTTTTCTTAAAGAGTCTATTATATACTTTGCTTACTGTTTGATATTTCTTCTATTTATAGTTTTACTTACCTGTTTGAAGATGTATTTAATTTTTGTTTTATGTATTTTATTTACATGTTTAATAATGTTGACCGTTTGAAACTTTTCTATATTTGGGGGTCACTCTAGATGTCATCATCTTCCAAAAAAGCCCTCTGAAGTCTGTTTCAATTTGACCCATCTGACAAGAACATTCTGTGTATGGGTGGTATTAAATGTCTATTTATTCATGTTCATAGCAGCTTTAGTAAGAATCTACTATACAAAATTATACCTGGTTAGACTTAAGAAAATCTGGGATGGGAGGTTAAATTTAGGTGATCTGTGCTATGGTTTAAATGTGTTACCAAATTTCATGATCTGGAAACTTAATACCCAAAAGAACCATAGTTGAGATATGGCCTGTTTAAGAGGTGGTTAATTAATGACAGCAATGAATTATTATTGCAGGACCAGGCTCTTGATTAAAGGATGAATTTCTTTCTGTTTCTCTCTCTCCTCTCCCTCCCTCCCCACCTCCCCTCTCTCCCCACCAGCAAGGTTTCACTTTCCAAATTGCCATCATCTGAGGACGTAGTATTGAGAACACATAAGTTTATGGGGACACCTGACTAAAACTACCACAAGTGCTAATTATTATTATTATTATCACAAGCAATGAATAATAACTTACAAGTAGGCAATAGGAGTAGTGATCAAATATTCTTTAAAATAGTATTTGAGGCATCTGAATAATTATTAGATTTGCACTGTAAAGTTTTAGTACGCTGAAAAAACTTTCTTGAGATTTTGGGATAATCTTGTGCCTCTCTTCAAGCCTTTTGTATTCTAGAAGTCAGCTTAAAAACCATCAGAAAGGATGAAGCGGCAGTCTGAGGGCTGATGGCTATAACAGCCAACTGGAGGAAAGGCAGAACTTCTCACTTCTCCCATGGCTGAAGACAGCATGTGCTCATAGGCTGCTTGTATGTTATCTGCCTCCAGGATTTCACAGAACTGCTCTCCTAGTCTTCCAAGATGCCACTGCAGAAAATTAGCCATAGCTGCACAAAGCCAAGATGAAGATGAGCACAGGAATTAAGCAGATACCACAGAATAAATGTATTATAGAAATGGAAAGCACTGGAAACTATGTTAGCAAATTAATTTGAATATAAGAACTTCTAGTTAGGAGTATAAGAAATTTGTGTTTTTCTTTTCTAAAGCATATTCTCTCTGCATGCCTAAATATGGCCTATCTTCTCCAGTTGCTGTGTAATCAACGAGATTTTTGTAATTTCTCTCCCTATTGCTTGGGTAGAGGTCTAAAATTCTGACAAGATATTCCCTGACAAGGTAGCTGTTAGTGGCCAAATGCCCCTGGAGTAAGCAAAAGTCACAGCCAGAAGACTCACCTCTTTTGAACCATGTATTTGGTACTTGAGGTTAAGTCAGCTTCCTTGCTAGGGAGTTTGCTTTTCAATTGCTATCTTAGTTCTGTCTGATGATGTTTTCTTATCTTTATGAGAAAAGGAAATATTCCAGCCTTCTCTAAAGTCCTTTAGATTAAACTCAGAAGGAAATTGGCCTCACCTAATAAACTCACTAGAACATAAAAGGACATGGAAAAAATAATAAAACTAATGTGCTAATAAGTTCAATTGCCTGAGGCAGATGTTAAATAAAAGACAGGAAAGAATACTCTGTTTCAGAGCCAAGAGACATGGGATAAGAAGAGGGCTCCTTGGCCTTGAATCACAAGGGAGACAATAGTAGTTGATCTGGGGGACTAACATAGTTGGTCCAGACATACCAGTGGCAGTTTCTAACTAGGGGTATCATTTCTTTCTGTGTACTTCCAGAGTTGTTGAGACTTCTCATAAGACAAAGGTCTGGAAATCTTTCTTCCCACTAGGCAAATAAATTCAATGTCAAGACTAACTCCTGAAGAATCCTTCCAGGCCTCCATGTGCATGTCCGGTCCTATGAAAAATTATAAAGTAAGTGAAGGCTTTCATTGTCAAACACCTGCCAGCCTCAAATCCCGTATGATCACTTAATCAAGGTTGGATGTCATAAAATCAGTTCTTATCACTGGGTTAGCAACATAATGCATTTTCCTTTTGAAATACCTAGAGATGTGGCATTTTCAAAGGAAGCAGCTAACATTTATAGAGATACAGATACCCCAAAGGGTGGGATTCCTACCTCAAAGAAGTATGATAGTCATAGTACATGTGACAGTGATTGTTTCAGTTACCTTCTCACTGCTTGGACAAACACCTGACCAGAAGCAGCTTATTGGAGAAAAGGGTTTAGTACAAGCTTACAGATTCCAGGGGAAGCCTCACCATGGCAGAATAACCTGGTTCCCTTCTTCACATATCTATAGCAGAGAGACAACAGTCATAGCTCAAGCCGGCTCAGAATACAGTTTCTGACTGGACTCAAGATCCACCCTTAGTGACACACCTCCAGCAGGGCTCTGCCTGTTGGAGACTCAAGTAGGAAGATTAATCTTAATAAAACATTTTATAGGGAACATTTACAATTGAACCCTCACAGTGATGGCCAACCTTAATGACTCCCAGAGTACTCAGATATTTTCTCCATGTTCTTTCTGGGGATGTCTCGGGAGCTTTTGGATGAGATTGGCATTCAAGATGGTGGGTTGAGTAGATTGCCTTCCCCTATGTGAGTAGACATCATCCAGTCACTGAGGGTCTGAACAGAACAAAAGGCAAAGGAAAGCAGAATTCATTTCTTCTGTTTCAGCCAGGTCATGTTCTTCTTCTGCCCCTGGATTTGTACCAGTTACTCCCCTGGTTCTCTGGCATTCCAACTCAAGCTGCACTCTGCCACCAGCCTCCCTGGGTTTCAACTTGCAGACAGCAGAAGATGGGACTTCTAAATGGATAAGGCAATGATTTGGGAAAGGGAACTTGCTCTCCCTTCTCTCCAGTAGGCATTGAACTTCAATGTCTTTCCAAGTAAGAAAAGAGAAGCCCTAGGCAGATGACAGCGATGGGGAGATGTCTTCCCCATCAGACACTGCCTCCCCTCAGGAGATGTTATAAACAAGGTGGGAATCAGGAAGGCTTTGGAGGCCACACAACCACATGCTCTGTGGCTAAAATCAACCAAAATTCACTCTCTCAAAGTTCTAGAACCAAGGTGCTGGTAGGGCTGCACTCTCTCCAGTGCCTCTTATGGAGAATTCTTCCAGTTTGTTTTAGCTCAGGCAATCCTTGGCTTGCAGACCTAATTCGATCATCAGCATCCATATAAAAAGCCAAGTGTAGCCACACATATCTGTTCCCCAGCACTAAGGGGGCAAGCAAACATGGTGAAAGACTCTGTCTCAGAGAAATAATGCAGAAGACAGAAGAGGAGGATCTGCTATTCCTCAGGACTCCTTTCTTAGTCACGATGCTGAAGAAATGAACACAATGTCAAAAGCTACCTATTGTATCCAGAATGTGATTTCAATGGCAAGTGACGATGACTCAACCTAAGAGGAAATGTATTTATCAGGACTCTATGCTCAAGCCCTTCCTTAAGAGCAACTCCTTCTGCTTCATAGAAGGTTGCTGGTTTTAGAGTGTTGGAGGAGGGTCACTGTGATCGAGCCATCTCAGGGAACCCTCTGGTTCCCACAGGGGAGCCAGCCTACACAGAGGGAGTGCCCTGGCTGCCACCTTCTCCTCCCACACCTGACGGTGTCACACCATCAGCCAGTAATTCACACTTCATATGCAGAGTGTCATTTCATTTTTAGATGAAGAGCATGAAGGCTTTCGCCTCCCTCACATCTCACTTAGTATCGTTCTTTCTCTTATCCTCCTGTAGTAACCACACAAGAAAGAAGTCTAATAAACACTTAAAGATGAAACCAGCATGAGCAAAAGGCATAAAATGACATCCTTTCAGGGACATACAACTCCCTGAAAAGATCTAAATGCTTTTGCGAAACAAATCTTTGGAATTGTTCCCTTGCACTGTCACTTTGTGCTCCCTACTAAATGAGCTAAAATGACAAATGATAAAATAGCAAATTTCAAAGTTGAAGGTCTAAACTGCAAGGTTGAAATGGTATCAATAAAACTTAAATGTGACAAAATCACCTCGAGATGAGTTGGGCTCACGATAGCTCTTCTAAGAAGCTCCCAGCTGATGCACTTGGACCACAGACAACACTTTCAATTGGAGGAATGTAGAATACCAGTTCTTTCATTTGATCAAAGTTTGGACTTATTTAGGCCTGACAAAACAAGACTGACACTGCTGAAATTCTTATTTATTCTACTGTTCAAATGTGACTAATTTCTAATGTTCAGCAAAGTTTGGGTACCACCAGTATAGGGGTAAATGATTTCCTCAAAATCTTGGGATGCCCAGACTTGAAATCCTTTATTCTGAGTGACTATACAGGCTAAATATTGGAAGTTTTTAGAGGACTTTTACATAATTATATTGCCTGAGATCAGAATTTGTTTATAAAAGAGTCCAGATGTAGCAATATTTCCAAATCTTAACTAATTCTTATATATGTCTGTTGCAGTCAGCTTTCTAGTTGCTGTGCAGAGAGAACCCACGCAAAAGCGGCTTGTAGAGGAATGGGTTTACTTGGCTTACGGACTCGAAGGGAGACTCCATTCTGGCAGGGAAAACGATGGCATGAGCAGAGGGCTGGACATCACCTCTGCCACAGCACTGCAAACAGCGGCAGGAAGGTGTGCCAAACACTGGCAAGGGGAAGCTGGCTTATAAACCCATAAACCCGCCCCAACAACTCAGCTTCATCGAGGTCGTAAAACCGAAACTGCCATCAGCTGAGGATCGATCTATCAGAACACATTCAATTGTTTGTGGGGGACACCTGTATCAAACCATGACAATGTCCAGGTTAAAAAAATGATTTAAGATGTTGCAAATCTTAATTTGCTTAAATTGCTATGAGAAGGGATAGCTAGAGTAAAAGTATGATGGCTATGAATGTACATGTTTAGTGTAACAACTGTTTGCTTTGGTAATTTCTGGTAATAAACCTAACTTTCTGGTAGCACATCTTCATTAATATCCCCACCAATCTGATGACTTGTAAAGTTAAACATAGCACCATACTTTGCATGTACATAGCACAACTGCAGTATTTAATGAGTCATCAGATAAAGACAATATTATAATGTTTCCTTGGGTGGCTCACACCAGAGCAATATGTCAGTAATGAGGCTGCATCATACTATAGTGCCTATATGTCTCACAATATGGAACAGAATTTGCTAGAAGGGGATATTGCACATTATGTAATAGGAATGTCAGTGACCTGCCATGGAAAATATTAATTATAAATTTTTAAGTAAAAAAAGGACATAAATATGTAAAATATGATCTTAATTGTGTTACTTTATAGGAAAGGGGTTATAAAGTTTTAAATCAAATATCAAGTAGGGAGCTTATATGTGATTCTGTGTCTCTTTGCTACAACTTTTCTACATTTTCTGAGTTTATCACGTGGGCGTTCATTTTGCAATTTTAAAAAAGACTTGATGGTTTGATCCAAGTGTCCCCCACAAACGTATGTGGTCTGAATCCTTGATCCTCAGCTGATGGCAATTTTGGAAACTTGTTGGAGCTGTGTTGTTTGGGATGGGCTTATGTGTGTTATAGCCAGCTTCCCCTTGCCAGTATTTGGCACACCTTCCTGTCTCTGATTGCAGTGCTGTGGTGGAGGTGATGTTCACCCTCTGCTCATGCCATCATTTTCCCTGCCATCGTGGAGCTTCCCCTAGAGTCTGTAAGCCAAATAAACCCATTCCTCCCAGCAGCTGCTTTTGGTTGGGTTCTTTTCCATGAAATGATGAAAAACTAACAACAAAGATACTATTGAAAAAGCAAAGATAGCCAAATTAAGAGAAAAATATTGTGAGCCAAATGAGAATCCATGGGGTTTCCCTCATAATAAGAGATGATTTTGTGCCTAAGAGGGAAAGGGAATTTGTAGAACCATCAGAAAATGACAGGCATAGAGGAGTATGAAGGTAAAGTATGAGGTTGACTTTGATTTTCTCAAAGTGGTGGTCCTAAGAAAAGTCTTGTTCACAAATCCTCTTACAACCTGTGGATCAGAAGAACCCAGCTCATTAAAAGCTGACTGTGAAAATAATGCCACCTGGGGCTCTTTAAAATTAGCCAGTGATAAGGTGGCCATGACCATGATCTGTAGGTAACATCTGCTCATTTTCTGCTAACTGGTAGCTGGTGGCCATGGTCTCTGTGACCAGGTTGCCACAGAAATGTGTAAGTGAGTCTGTCATTCCATTTGGGTGATCAGGGAAGATGATAAGAAGAAAGACGAGGATTCAGAAGAACATGCCCAGTGAGTGTGACAGGTCAAGCTATGCATTAAGAGTCAGGTCAAAAATTAGTCAGAGGTGGGCCAGGGTCAGAGGGAAGTGGATGACAATCAGAGAAAGGAAAGGGATGCTTGGTTCAAATGGGCCATTTGCCCTCACCTGGCTTGTTCACGGGGCACAGCACACACACAGACTATAGCTCAGTTCTAGGAAAGGCAGCTCTACATCGTACGCAGAAGCACAGTATCTGAGTGGTTGAGCTGAGAGTGAACTAGGCCCATTTTGCTCAAGGAACCCAGCATCCTGAAATTAAATAGAAAATAGTTAAACCATTTGGGGGATCAAAATAAAAAATAGAGATATGAGCATGAAAACAGGGCTTTATAGTAATGATAAAGAAGAACAATGTATAGGATAATAACATTTCTAAACATGTTCAAACACCCAGACAGCATGTTAGACTTCATGTTACAAATTGAAGATTATGGAAGGATTAGCCCGAGAGCTGAAATGAAAGGTGAATTCTATTTCTGACATAGGGTATTGCAATCATGTCAATCTCTGTGTGAAGGTGACCCACTGAGATAGACAGAAAAGACATCTAAGTAATGCCACTGACATTTAAAGTCTTTATCGGTGTCGAAGCACACCCGGGAGAATTCATGGTTTCCCGATAGAAGGACAATGTAGTCATAGCCTCTTCTCATCAGATCATTTCCTATGTAGCATTGCCTAAGGGTTTTCTGGACAGCCAGGGTCAGTAGCTAGCAAACAACTGCCCGAAACTCTGTTTTCTGAATCAGACATGAGTATAATTTTGAATCATTTCTTGGTTACACACGTTTTTCTCCCCACCGAGAGACTGCTGACCTCAACATCCGAGGCATCTCTCTTCCATTCTGCTGAGTCAAAAGAGAAATCTTAGAAATTCAGATTCTTCTCATACTTGCAACATGCTCTACCAGGTGGACTTGGGCGTGAGCAAAGGGCAGTCTGGGTGACTCTCCAAAACCCGCAGCAGTAATAGGTACCATGTAAAACAGAGAGGAACTTTGTCTCCACCTAACCTCAGTTCTGATGTCTCCATTTTGTGGCTCTTTCCCTAACCACATTTCTTTAAACTTAATTAGAGCTAACCCTTCCCTAATTAGAATCAGACAAGCTACATGAACATTGGACATGAGACCCGGGAGGAATCCAGGGCTGTTTGTGAACAGCTGATGATGATTTCCTGTGGTGACGGACACACACACACAGGCACAGTGTAGAGATCTCGGGCTCTGCAGGCTCCTTGCTTCCTCTTGAATTGATCAATGTGCATTCTGGAGGGAAAGGAAGGAAGATGTCAGGCTTTTGCCCACTGCTCTGAGGAACTCTTGGTTTGTATAATCACAGGGTGGTCACCATGTCCTATGGATATCTCCTATAAAATTACTCAGTGAGGGACAGAGCCTGCCTTCACACTCCACTGATGTTCAGAATGGTCCATTTGCTGTGACCTTTCTTGAGTCAAGCTCTTTCGCTTTCTGTTTCACTTACAAAGTCTGATAGGTAACCATGAGTTATAGAGCCTTCTTCTGGCTTCCCCTGGGTGCTTTGTGGTTCCCTTGGGACACTGACCTCCCTACTTTTTTTTTCACTTTTTATTGATAGCTTCCATAATTATAGACAAAAAACCATGATGATTCCCTCCCCACCATGCCTCATATCTCCTCCCCCTCTCAACTAGTCTCTGTTTTGTTTCGGTGTCATCATCTTTTCCTCCCATTATGTGTAGGCAACTGCAAAGTCATGAATATCAAGGTCATTCTGTGCCTGGAAGCTTGTGTTGTAAGCCGTCCTACCCTTCCTTTGGCTCTTACAGTCTTTCCACCACCTCTTCCACAATAGACCCTGAGCCTCGGAGGTGTGATGGAGATGTCCCAGTGCTGAACACTCCACTGTCACTTCTTCTTGGCACTGTGGTGTTTCTTGAGTCATCCCAGCTGAACCCCCTGCTTTTAACATCCTCATTCTTCTCTATCCAGGAGCAATGAAAAGTTTGCTGTACCAAATGTACTCATTGTGTTGTTGAATCAGGAGACCTGGTAGAAAGTAGGTGCTTTCAAAAGAAAAAAAAAGGCTTTAATACATTTGTGTAAAACAGAGCACTTTGTGGGAAAAACTGGAAAATACGTAACTACAGAATAAAAGCATCTACTATATCTCCAGTTAAAAGCAATAACCCAAGGAGGACCCTCAATAGAATGGGAGAGGGGAGAGGAGATATACAGCCTTATAATTAGGAACTTATCAAATAAATTATAAAAAATAAATAAACCCCCCAATTCTTCATTTTAGGCTCAAAATTTTACAGCTCTATATCCTTGACACTTGGTGTTATGCAATCTCCCCACTGTCTACTCTGCTCCTCTGTGCTAGCTGACTTTCTGCTTCCTGATCACACCAAGCCGAACCTAAGCGTTCTTTTGTGGGTTCTTTCACCCTAATGTATGGTTACTTCTAGCCATATAGGAGCAATCTGCTTAAATGTCCCTCTTCACATCACAATAATACCATCTTTCTTGAATGAGACAATTGTTTGTTTATGTTTTATGCATTATTGTGTGCTCTCCCAACAGAACACGAAGAAAAACTCTAGTTTCTTGTCTACTACATGGGTCATTCATGTCTGCAGTGACTAGCTGAGGTCTTAGAGCACTATTTCTGAATGAGTAAGAGGAAGCTCCACAGGCTCCAATTTCATGTAAATTTTGTCTTTTCTATTATAATGAGCCTTCTATTCTCCCACCAAACAAGCAAGCCAACAAAATAGAAAAAAATCATTGAAATTGCTATAGCAATCATACATTTTAATATATGATGAGAATAGTAACATTTCTCACTCCCTGCTCTCATTATGCTAAATGTTCCTGCCTAGTTTAGCCTGTTTACTTTCTAAATGATCTGGAAAAACAGTGTATATTTCTTTATTCAGTTGTCAGAATAAAGACTTTGTGTATATCTTTTTTTATCGTTTTTATTGGCTTAAAATTATATATATTAACACAACAATATGCTCAGTATCATAGGTTATTAGATATAGCCATTGAGTCCATGATGACATTCCCTTTTATGCATTAGTTATTCTCCCCCCATGACTCTTACATTCTTTACACCCCTTCTTCTACAAATTTCCCTGAGTCATAGTAGGTGAGTTTAAATTTTGCATAGTGATTAGGTTTGTAAGAGTCTCTTGTGTGTATCTTTTTAGGCCCTATCTATTTGGTAACCCTTTAGTATTATTAATGCCATATTTTCCTCAGGAGGTTGATCCACACAGTTCCATTAGGCCCCTGGCCTATAAAGGCATTTGAGCTTGGGCCTCCTAAGAGTTTTCCTTTTCTATATTTATTTCCTATATTTTACTCATACTGTACTCTTTCATTGGTTTTAGATCCTTAATTTCCTTTGTGTTGGGAGAGAATATTGTGTTTTCTGCTGTCTTAAGAATAATTTATTGCCCTTTTCTAAGAGTAGGACTCTCTTTTCCTATCTCCCTATACACACACTGTCATGGTTTGATCCAGCTATCCCCCACAAACAAATGAATGTCTTCTAATAGATCCATCCTTAGCTGATGGCAGTTTGGGTTTTACAACCTCGATGAAGCTGTGTTGTTGGGGGTGGGCTTATGGGGGTTATAAGCCAGCTTCCCCTTGCCAGTATTTGGCACACCTTCCTGCCACTGTTTCCAGTGCTGTGGCAGAGGTGATGTCCACCCCTCTGCTCATGCCATCGTTTTCCCTGCCAGGATGGAGTCTCCCCTCAAGTCCATAAGCCAAATAAACCCATTCCTCCACAAGCCACTTTTGCTTGGGTTCTTCCTGCGCAGCAACTAGAAAGCTGACTGCAACACACACCAAGTCTGGCTACATTCAGCATAACCTCCATATACACATTTATAATAATGAATATCTTGCCTCATGCATGACCTTAATGTGAATATTTTTACTCTCACTCTCATATCATGAGATGTTGATATTAGGTAAATCTTTTTTTAATACTAAAAGTAACATAACCTTCTCCCATAGTCTAAATGCTTTCTTAAGTCAAAAATACATTCTGAATATTGTGACATCTTTTCCACAACTATTAGGATGTATACATTGATGTCTTCCAATAGTCTGTTGGCATAAAAAGTAGAATAACTATTGGTAAGAATGAGACTGTGGAGCTGGATTGCCTTTGTTAGAGTTTTACTCTGCCCTTATTGAATGTGTGACTTTGGCTAAATTACTTAATCTTCCAATTCTTTGACTTCCTCACCCATAAAACGAGTATGACAATAAAATCCACTAAACTTATTCTTGTGAGAATTGGATGAATTAACGCAGAAACAGCTCTTAGGACACCACTTGGAACATGAACTGACTCCTCTCTGATGAAGAGCTATTATTCAAAATACACAGAGTTTTTAAAAAGCAAACAAATGGACTAAAAAGGGAGCCAAAGATTTTAACTGATACTTGAAAAACAAAGTGTGAAATAAGCATGAAAATATACTCAATATCACATGACCAAGGAAATGCAAGTGAAAACAACAGTAAGATAATAACCTGTATTGTAAACCCTAAAGTCATTTATGGTTGAAATTAACGAAAAATACATAATACATACCTACATTTGAAGGCTGACATTTTCTTACAAAACAAAACATCCTCTTCCCATAGGACCCAGAAATCACACTCCCTGGTAATCAACACCAAAGGAATTGAAATCTTATATCCAGACAAATATCTGCACAGAGCGTTCACTACAGCTTTATGTTCAATTCCAAATATTTAGAAGATGACCCTCTGTGAATGGATAAAGTGTCCAAGATCCAGAAAGTGGGATATTATTCAGTTCTAAAAAGAAATAAGCCATTTCAATTCATTGTTCTTTAATAATGCAACCTCTGGGGTTCTCTCCACTCATTTATCTCCTCCCAGTGTTTAGAAAAGAACATATGCTACATTTTACGCTCAACATGGACATATGCATTCTATAGCTCCTTTCATGCCTAACTAAAAAGCAAATTGCTCCTTTTAAAACAAAGAATTTCACTCGTTCTACTCCTGCTCTTTGCTTATGAGTCAGAGTTCCGAGCTACGTCATTATCTCTCTACTTTCAGTGGCAGCTACTAAGATTTTCATAAGAAAACTCTACTTTCAAGCTCTGAATTGTTCTGGTTTAAGTCTTGAATAAAATTTTGAAGATTCTTTTTAAGCAAATTTCATGAGTGATATATTTTTAAGCCCCTGAATATTCAAAAATGTCTCACTGTTATCAAGTAAGATGATGGGAACCATAATTGATAACAATATCTTAATGTGAAGACTCTAAATTTGCATTGTCCAATATGGCTGACATTAACCACATGACCATCAAATTTAAATTAACTAAGCCACATTTCGAGAGTGTAATAGCTACATGGGAATTGTAGTTCCTATACTGCAAAGCAGAGATCTCCATTTTCATCACTGCACCAAAACTAGCCAGTAGCACTTCGTCTATACACTGACCCACTGGGTTCTTGTGTGGACAGAGGAAGTTGAAGTAATCTATTCTGTTTAAATCACATTTTGGAATAACTATATAGAGTTGAAAGAATTTTAAAGCTTCTTTTTATAATATTTATATTTCACTTTAGAATATCAGCCTGCATATTCTGAACTCAGGCTAATTTTTCTTAGTGATATGTTAGTTACCTTTTTGTTGCTGGGACAAAATACCTGACAAAAATCAGTTGAAGGGAAGAAGAGTTTATTTCCTCTTTCATTTCTAAGTTACAGTCTATCATGGCAGGGTGGCAGGATACTGAAGCAGAGCTGGTCACAGTCAGCCCACAGTGAGGAAGCAGACAGTAATGAACACGCTGTACTGCTCAGCCAACTTTCTCCTTTTGATACAGCCCAGGACCCTGACCCATGAAATGGTGCTGCCCACAGTCAAGGTGGGTCTTTCCACTTCAATTAATTTAATTAAGATAATCTCTCAAAGGTGATTCTAGGACCTGTCAAATTGATCCTCAATATATACCAACCAACACACGTTACCTTTCGAAATTTGCTTTTATCTCTCCAGCTACTCAGCTCTTCGGTTGGTTTACACTTCTGCTCTCTTTCTTTCGTGTCATTCTAGGCTTTGCTTCTTTTTCACATTTCTAGAAAAGGCTCTCAAGCTTGTTCTTTCCATTATTGAGCTCATTTCCTGTGCATCAAATTTAGCTTTTACTTCCTACAAAAATATGAGTCTTAGTCCTATATATTTCAGTTTTATTTCTTTTAATTTCTTATATTCTTCCACTTTGTAACTCTTATCCTGCTTTTTACTCCTTGTTTCATAGATGCCATGAGTTCTTAATTTTTCCTGAAAATCTCAATTAATATCTGATTTATTTTTAATGATTCTATCATTGGTCTTTTCCAGTAACAAGCAGTCACTGTTCTTATAAATCCTCAGTATATTTCCTCTCCCTTGTTTTGCACTGTATTCCTCTAGCTTCTCCGTTGGATTTTTATCTTTATCTCTAAAAAATAAGTGAACAATAAAGAGCTTGTATTTGACAGTAAAGGACTGTTTGCCCAACCTGTGATTAACTGTAACTATCTAAATCTCCAGCTTGACCATGTGATGACGGTCACAAGCCTAATTCCAAGTTTTACAGTTTCCATCTCTAACCTCCCACTCGTTGGGGTGACTTTCACCCCTAAAACATAGCATTTCACTGACCACAGCACTTTGCTGGGCCATTGTTTCCTGGGGCTCGTTCCTCACAAGGGCACTGAAGCTTTGTGCCAGGCTTAGGAAGGCTCACGAAGCAGCAACCATGTGGTTAAGGTATAACACCACCATTTTTGAGTCATGCAAGTTCAGTGCTCTGGGTTATGTTCTCTGTCTCATGAAGCAGTTTGGGAATGTTATTGATTAAGGAGACAATGGGAATATCTTTCTGAGCTCGATGAGTAGTATAGATTCCAGGAATGTCTCCCAAATTCTGGCATCATATTTTCTGTAAGGCTTGGATTTTAGTCTCAATATTTTTCTCTGCTGCCATCCCTTCTAGAACGAATATTTCTCAATGCTTTAACCCAGTGAGCTTAGTTTCCCTGAGCATATATCTCAGGGTGTAATGCTTTCAGGATCCCGCCACTGCCAGAGAACACGGCCATGCACAGATGAGGCTCTATCCACAGTAGCTAGCTCTCCTGAAAGCCACACATGGGCTCACTGTGAATTGGAGGTTTCTGCTGTTCCTTGCTTTCTACTTGGGTCTAACATAGATGATCAACACCGTTGTATAAATATTCCATCTCAGAGTACTCATGCAAGTGCTGGAGGAACCATTACATGATGAACCTCCTTCAAATAATCAGATGCTACTTTTTCCCAGATATCAGAGTTTAATGCATATTTATTTTTATTGTTGTTTCTTATAAATGAGTACATTTATAACATGAAAACTATAGTTGGATTAAAAGAAGAAAGTGTGTGCTTATGGAATGAATATTCATAAGTTTACAAAAAAGTAACCTGTCATTTATGAGACAATATTGTATAATGGTAAAGAATTCACAGGGCCTGGGATTAGTCAAAATAGTATTCTCTTAAAGTGTGGTTACAGGGTTAGATGCGATAATACACATCAAGTTCCTAGTCTTGTGCCTTAAACACAGCAGATTACTGGTGTTCTTATGATATTATGATACAAGTACTTGTCTTCTCAGAAGATACATCCACAGAACATGCAGTCACATATAGCCTCTTTTACACATAGATTTGTAGACAACTTGAAATGATGTTGGTCACCTAGTGTTCTCAATCTCTCATGTGTGAATCCATAACACTTTTCTTTTGGTTGGTGCATAGAAAACAAGAGCTAAGAGCTCTTACTTTGAGACCAATTGAATACAAAGGCCCTTCCCAGGGGGACTACCAACCTTATTTTAACATAAATAATAAAAAATTAAAGACAGTGAAAAATAACCTTCCAGTACTGATACCATATTCCATAAACACATTGTAATTGTATCTCCTTTCTTTTGAATAAAATAACAAGTCTTATGTTAATACAGCCAAAGACAACCTGGCATATACAATTTGCAGGAACAGAATTGCACATGCTTGATCAGGATAGCAGGAAGCACACGTTCTGCCACTCTGCTCCCAAAATAGAAAACCTATTTAGCACTTTGTAAAACACGCTAAATGAAGTTTGCTCTCTCCTGCAGATAGAAATCTTACTTCATTTTGTGCCAGCGGAATTTTTGAAAATTGCATGAGGAGAGAGCAATTTTTGGCACTTTGGTTAGGAGTACAAAATGTTAGCAAATGGTGCTGAAAGGATCTTAAGTGTAATGTTGGAATAATATTCACACAACACTGGATGCATCTTCATTTTTAACCTATTTACATAGTCACAGGAAAAAATGCTTAGGAGTTATTTGTCTAAAGGGGCCTATTTAGGAAGAAAATAGCATTCACAATTTTTGAATGCATTAGTCAAAAAGGTGGCTCTGAATAACAATTCATAACAGAAAATATCATTTCAACTATCATAGAAGTGGCAGGACATAGGTGCAGGAATTTTGGACATCAGCGTTAGCTCTGTACAAAGAAAGGAAAAGAGAGGAAGAGAGAACCACATGCTGGAACCTTCCACAGATTAAGCGATCATGGAGAGAGGCACTAAACAGAAGAATGTCCAATTCCAGAGTTCTAATTTGACTCTCCTAATTTGTGACTGCTTGCCAAATACAGGATTCTCTCTACACCGGAGAATGCCACCCATCTGCACAAAGGAATCTGCCTTCACTCAAAAGAGACTTACCATCCATCTTCTTGCACATACAGCCCGGCTATAGAAACTGGCATATAGTAGAATTTCCGTGTATTTTATAAAAACACCCCATACAATCATGTCAGATGGACATGTACTCTTCAAATAGGAAATAGAGAGATGTCAACTACTGGGCACAGGTTGGCTTCTAGATATGATGCTAAAATAAATTTTGGAATCTATACTCATGAAAGGAAGCAGAGGAAGTAGGATCAGACAGAAGTCAAACCATAAAATTTGTTTTGCAGGAATTAATATTAATATTTATTTTTTGGCTAGTGCAGGTCAGACTTCAATACAAGCCTGGCAAAGCCTTGATCTGCCTGGTTGAGGAGTGGGTCTGTGAAACATATACTGACTCTCAGAGCTCTCTAAAAATTGGCCCAAATTGTTGAATCTTTTTCTTCCTGCATGCATGGGTCGGACATTGAGTGTGGACCACCCTGACACACTCATGACAGCTCTGTTCTACTTTAAGTCATTGGTAGGGGTCTCTGAGAACTTCAAATTAAAGCATCCATTAGTGAAAGTGATTGAAAATTCAGCAAAGCGACTCCTCAGGATTAAAAACATGCACCTACAGGTACACCGGTAGTTTAATTTGGATTTAGTTCATAAATTATGATGTACTATGCTTTATCAGCAGGCTCCATATGCTTTCCATAGGCTGCTAGTTCCATAAAATATTGATTCTTTCCTCTCCCTCAAGGTTTTGTGGTCAAGCGAACTAGGAGAAGCATAAAAGTTATGATTTTTGAGCTATAGCAAAATATCTAGTTAGTCTAATCTTTTTCACTTTCAATTGTCAATTCCAATGAACTGTCAAGACAGCCAACTTAGTGACGTAGACATGTTCATTTATTTTGCACCTCACTCCAGCTCATCTGAATGAAGCCACCAAGCACACCTGCAGACAGTGACAGCCCCTCTCCTCTGTGTATCATTTCCAAAGTTCCAAGGCGGTGTGGATCCAGGGTTCGTTTGTGAATAATTAATGAAAGGTCTATCAAGCACCAGACCCATGTTTTCTCACACAGTCCCTCCTTCCATCCCTAGATCTCCACGCAGTCACTACTATTTCCAACTACAGTAAGAATTTACGAAAGCTCCAAGTAAAACAATCTGTGACTCGAGCCCATCATTCTTGCCGCTGCACATCTGACCCACCACCATCCCCTCATGAGCGGCCATGCAGCCCATGAATCTTCTGTAGCTGGCTAGTTCCGTGAAATATTAATAATGCCTCCCTGAAATAGGTCTGCGGTCAAACAAATTTGAAATCACTAAGCTAAACAAAGATAAACAAAGTTTTTGTATTTTTAAGACGCAGGAAGTCTCAGGACATGCTCATTCTAATATATCTATAAATAGCTCAAAGAGAGAGGTTTCCATAACTGATTTAACCACAAAAACCCTTCTTCTTCTTCTTCTTCTTCTTCTTTTTTTTTTTTTTTTTTTTTGCTATGGGCATCTTACAAAACTAAGGATTCACAGAACAAAGTCTGGGAAATTTTACTGCTCAAGACTCTAAACAAACTTCCTTTAAGCTAGATGGTAGAATAGCATGTTACACTATTGCCAAGTTCAAGGTGGGTTATCATTATTGAGTCAATGCTAGGAGACCCAGCCATGGAGAGACTATGTACGGGGCTTTTTCTGATAGCTTTAATGAAAGGACAGAAAGAAAACTTCGGAGATAGACAAATTTGTAAATGACCATAATAAATGAGCACAACTAACTTCCAGATGAAGATGAGCACAGGGAGGATTTGTACACTGGAACACGCACTTATACTATAGACAAATGCAAAACTTCACCAAATTAAAGAGTGGAATGATGGGAGCAACCATTTAGAAAACATTAATTTGTCAAGTTCTTTGATTTTTCTACTCTTGGAGCAGTATTTTGTATCAGGTTAGTTCCATTCATTTAACTGGCTAGCAGTTACCTCCCACGGGAGTCTGGGTGAGTTTGTCTATGGCATTGTTAGGTGTGGGGAGCTATAACTTGCTCCTACTGGGCAGTGTTGTCTTTGGATTTCTCTGTCTCTGGATCACTAGGGTACAGAAGACCGAGTTTGCTCATGGAGAAAATTGAAGGGTGGCTGGGATGAATAACAAAGCTAGTAACATCGAATACCACAGCCCCATGTCCTCCAGAAGAGTTCATTATATATCCACACATACATGCCAAAAAAATGACTCCAGCTTTAAACAGCATGTGGGTGGCAAGTCAAGGACTGGCTTGGGTTACTATAAATTTCCTCAAACTTGTAGAAGTGTCACCTCTTTTTTTTTAATACTTTATTTATTCATTTTCAAGCAGAGAGAGAGAGAGAGAGGGAGGGAGAGAGAAAGAGAGAGGGAGAGAGAGAGAGAGAGAGAGAGAGAGAGAGAGAGAGAGAGAGAGAGAGAGAGAACAAGGACCACCACCTTGTGGGTCTGGCTTATGTGGATACTGGGGAATTGAACCCAGGGCCTTGAGCACTAGAGGCAAGTGCCTTAACCGCTGACCCATCTCTCCAGCCCCAGAAGTTTCTTGAGGGCTGAGTGCTAATAAATTAGGGACCAAGTGAACTTAAATTTCCATGCTAGAAAGGTGTGAGGTTCTTCCTTTAAGATATCTATTAAGGGGCCCAGGAGATGGCTCAGTGAGCAAGAGACTCCAACACCCACAAAATAAGTGTGGGCCTGTGTGAGGTGCAGGAGTCCTGTGGTGAGCAGAGAGAGATTGGAGAATTCCTGGGGATCAATGATCAAAAATGACAGCTCTGGGTTAAGGGAGAGACTTTGTCTCAAGGAAATACACAAAGGAGTGACAGAGGAGGGCACAGCAATGTTCTCCTCTGACCTCTTCATGTGTGCACAAGAGAAGCTCACTCCTCACACACATGTGCGCATACACATCACGTCACACAACACACTCGTTTTACATCCACACAAACACATGCCAAAAAAGGATTCCAACTGAAAACATTCTTCATGAGTAGGATTTCCTACATTCCATTAAATGGGAGAATTTCTTTCAAAGACAAAATATTATTACTTAACTAAGACAAGTGAGGAGAGAATCCTGGAGTAACATACCATCAAACTCATTACAAGTTAGGTAGATTTGAGAGAAAAACCCACAGGCAGAGTGGAGTTCCAGGTCAGCTTCAGAGCCAGTGTCTGCTAATGGTGATTGACATTTATGCTCATCAGAAGCTTTTACTTGGAAAACCAATGAAAAGAAGGTTGACCAAAGAATTTTAGCATGCAAAGAGATGACTCACAAGTTTTTACAAATTCAAATCTGGAAATTCTTTTAAACTGGATGTTGCGATCAATTTTCTAGTTGCTGCGCAGAAAGAACCCAAGCAAAAGCGGCTTGTGGAGGAATGGGTTTATTAGGCTTATGGACTCCAGGGGAGACTCCATCCTGGCAGGGAAAATGATGGCACGAGCAGAGGGGTGGACATCACCTCTGCCACAGCACTGGAAATAGTGGCAGGTAGGTGTGCCAAACACTGGCAAGGGGAAGCTGGCTTATAACCCCATAAACCTGCCCCCAACAACACAGCTCTAGCGAGGTTGTAATTCCCGAACTGCCTTCACGTAAGGATGGATCATTGAGAACACATTCATTTGTTTGTGGGGAACACCTGGATCAAACCTTGACACTGGGGCTTCAGGGCAGAGCAGATAGTCCCTACATTTGAATATAATGTGTTTCCATACGTCATTTTATTTCATCTATTTTATCTCATCTGTTTTTACTTCACTGTTTTTCCTTTGGTTTTGCACAGCATGTAAAATTGAGATGATAAAGTTTTTAAAAAGGAATATCCTTTATCTGCAGTTTCAGCTTAAATACAAGTAAATAACAAAGAATGCAATGTAAGGTGCATAAGCAAGTTCAGTAAAACTTTGATAGGAAAATAACATTAAAATTTGTATTGACAATTTTTCATACATGAAGACAATCTCCCTTCACTGAACTTCTTTCCAAGGAGACTCTCTTCTATTTTTCAGGATTTGTTTTGCAGCCTCTTTCATCACCCATGTGTAAGTGTTGATGAGCGCATATTTGTGGAGTCTTGTAGAGGTAGTGCCAGCTGCTATGATGTTTAATGTAACCATTACTTCCAGAACAGAAGACAGGGTCCCATGAGCTCTTCCCCACCCTCTGGCTCTTACATTCTTGCTGCACTGTCTTCTGCAATGTTCTTTGAGCCTTGGATGAGCCTCGGAGGACAATGAAGAAAAAAATCAAGCTCTGATTGAGCTGGAAGCCTCCTCCCTCTTGGGTATCTGGCATAGTGCTGGACAGTGCTATACAGGATAAGAAAATTTATGAACAGGTTTATCCAATTTCTGAGTAACCTTGCATGCCAAACAACCAGCCAGCCAGTCTTGAAGTGCCCCTGGTGTAATAGTGGCATACTGGTGTGGGGATAAACAACTATATAGACTGACAGATCTGAGACCTGCTCCATGGGAGAGAGCGCAAGCCTGGTACTGAAAACTTAGTAAAAATCCTATGGTTTCAAAGATCATAAACACCAGGGAGAAAACCATTACTGTTGGTTGACTAATATTTATCTTTTCATTTTTTCCCCTTTATTTAGGTTTACTGACTATTTTTATTTATCTTGAGAATTGCCTGATCATGTCGTCTGTTGCCTATTTGTTATATGGAAATATATTTTCTGGTTAACTTTCATGAGCTGATTGTATATTAAGAATAAAAATCCTGTGGCTTTTACATATGTTGTATATATTTTGGCATGCTATTTTAAGAATGCTAGGATATTAAATGTCATTTCCTTCTGCTAAACAGTAGAAAGAACTCACAAAAAATAATCACCAACACAAAAGAATGATTTTTTTATTCAACTGATACCAATATGTATGTGTGTGTGCTACATAAGCAATACAACCTATTATTTAAGTTATTTTAATTATTATGGTGACCAAGTAAAATTTAAAACTGAAATCACAACAGATGTTTGTGTATACTATTTAAATCCCCAAGAAAAATCTAAGCTACCTTACAAAAACTTTCTCTTTTTCTTCTTCAGTTGTATTTCTCAAAGAAGAAAGTTTACTTTTTCTTCTTTTGTTCTCAGGTTGTTAAAGATGTGAGATGAAAAGCTAATTGTGTGAATTAAACTTACAGCATACATACTCAAACAGATAATCACTCAAGCATGCACTGGAATGAGTCTGTGAACAGAATAAGAATGTTTCCCCTTTTCTCTTTTTGTTTCTACTCGCTCTGCAGTTTTGACAGCACCATTAGTATTGGCATATGAGCACAATGGCACAATTGGGTTGGATT
Organism: Zapus hudsonius; assembly: GCA_004024765.1. NCBI lineage: Eukaryota > Metazoa > Chordata > Mammalia > Rodentia > Dipodidae > Zapus > Zapus hudsonius. The sequence goes on along the minus strand of PVHP010004695.1, from coordinate 26,110 downwards.
CTTCAGCAGCTACAGCACCATGGTTTTGAAGATTTCTCAATTCTTATTAACAATAGTGATAAAAATGGCTAATGTGCCGGGCATAGGGCTACAAGCTTTTCAAGCATTATTCGACTTGATACAACCATTCTATGGTGGCAGGTACTAGGATTATCTCTATTTTACATATAACAAATACAGGTGATGGCTCAGTCTCTTCACTAATGTTGTGACTTGACTTTAAAAGGTCTCCCACAACCTCATGATTTGAACCCTTGTTCCCCAGCTGGTGAGGCTATGTTGGGAGGCTGTGGAACCTTTAGGAAGTGGGTCCTAGCTGTCAGGAGTAGGTCACCAGAGGGGCGTTGGAAGGGCATTGCCTGTGGCTCTGAACTCACTCTGCTTCCTGGTCTGTCATGATGTGAACAGTTGTCCCTCCACCACATGTTCCCACTGCCGTAATGCTTTAAGGTCCAAGGACATGAGGCCAAAAGGCTAAACCCTATGAAACTGTGGTTCAAAATCCATCTTTCCTTCCTTGTATCTGTAAGGTATTTTAATTACAGCAAAGCAAAGTAACCAATACAACTAACACAGAGTAGCAAATAGCAGGGCTACAATTCCTACCCAGAATCCTTGCAAAGGCAACTATGGCATTCCTCCCTCAAAACATAGAACAATACAAAAGGTTGCTATTATACTTAGCTTTTTAAACAGAGGAACTAAATAAGTTCTTTGTAGAATAAAAGAGAAAATCTGCATTTCAAAATCTGATTTACTTAAAAAATTATGTCTAAGTATCAGCACCTAGAGAGATGATTAGCTGGTGTTTAAATTTAGTATTAATAGGGGAAACAATATATGTGGGTGTTTATATATTTATATATTATATGCTATATGTTATATATAGCACACACTATATATGTATACATACATATATATGTATATATATAGTGTGTGTGTGTATGTGAACATGTGCATATATATATATATATAGTGTGTGTGTGTGAGTGAATATGTGTGCAGGTGTATGTGTGTGTGTATGCGGAGGCGAGAGGATCACCTTGCAGGTGATTCCTCAGGAACACTGTCCATCTTAGAGCTTAGCAAGTAGATAGACCAGCTGGACAGTGAGCCTTAGGGATCCATCTGCCTTTATCTACTCACCACAGGGATTACAAACTCACTCCACCATACCCAGCTTTTTTGCTTCTTTGTCAAGGTAGGGTCTTGCTCTTAGCCTAGGCTGACCTAGAATTGACTATGTAGTCTTAGGCTCGCCTCAAACTCAAACTCAAACTCAAGCTCCTACCTCTCTCTGCCTGCCAAGCGCTGAGATTAAAGGCATGCACCACCATGCCCGGCTTATACCCCAGCTTTTTTAACATGGTCTTTATGCTTGCCTTGCCAACTAACCTATCATCTTCCTGGCACTAATAAATCTATTTTGCCAGGCAAGAGGTGACACTGGGAAGCACAGGAGGAGAAGTGGGAGAGCAGTGGCTAATGTAGTGGGGACTCTGCAGTGGAAATAGAAATGAAATGTTTAGCTGTAAAAAGGAGTCCTCAAAGCCTGGCATGGTGGCACACACCTTTAATCCTAGCCCTTGGGAGGCAAAGGCAGGAGTATCTCCACAAGTTTGAGACCATCCTGGCACTATCTAATGAATTGCAGGTCAGCCTGGGATAGAGCAAGAACCTACCTCAAAAAAAAAAAAAAATTAGAAAGAGAGAAAGAAAAGGGAAAGGAGTCCAAATCTGTGAACTTGCCTGAAACTGTCACACTTACAGCACTGACACCATACTGAACAAATTGGGTACAGGATTACTCACCAGCTACTATACTAAGCATTCAATTTTTTCTGATTTGTTTCTCGCAGTTGTCTGTGAAATTAATCATATTCATGCCTTTGACATTATATATGAGTACATTGAGGCAGACCAGGTAATGTTCCCAAATTCTGCATGTTAGGAAGCACTGGAGCAAGACAGAAACCCAAGTCAGCCTGCTTCTAACTATTGTTCAACAGTTTCCTTCTTTTCTTCTGACACTAGAAGGAATGGAAAAGTAGTGGGAAATGACAGAGATAGATTTGTCTGTGGGAGAGAAATTATATTTAATGGTGTTTGTTTCTCTAAGCAATTGGAAGCTGGGCTATTTGCCCCAATGAGAACATGTGATTGGGTGGAAGAGTTGAAGAGAGTTGTAAACATTCACATCTAGCAGAACTGACTAGGGAACAGTAAGTTAAATGGTTTGCAGATAAGTCCTTTAAGGAAATAAGTTCTATATTTATAACAGTGTTCATATGCTCAAGCATCCAGTGTTATGCTAATAATGCCAATGAGGCAAGGAATCCTGACACCAGAATTCATGAGGAAAAATTCCTGAAGACAAAGATCCTTTCCTCTCAATTCAAAGCACCATAGAGAGATCCAGTCAGCCACATTTCCAGTTCAAGGAGGGAGACCTGACCATTGGACTCTGGAACATTCAGCTACTTCATTAGAAAGCATCATTTTCCCCTGGTGTAATCAGGGCCCGAGATAGAAAATCCATTTACTATGGTGAGACGATGATGCTACCATTTCTAACAGCTCAGGGCTCATGACTGGGGCATCACCAGCTTCTCTAGCGTGGTCAGGGGTTGAGATCCATGCTCTTTTACAGCTGTATGAGGTGACTATCTACACAGCATCCACCACGCCAGTTATGGTGGTTTTAATAAGATACCCCCCCCAAAAAAAATCATGTGTTTTGAAAACTTGGTTCTCCAAAGGTGGCAGTTTTGGGAAGTGTAGTCTTGCTGGAGAAGGTGTGTTACTGGGGGCTGGTGTTAGGGTATTACAGCCTGCTCCCCCTGTCCTTTGCATCAGAATCATCCGCACTTAGTGATGCAAGATGAAGTAGCAACAATAACCTGAGTTCTATGAAGTCTGTGAGTGAGAACAGGAAGAAAAATGTCTTATTGCAGCTTTTTCCTTAGGTGCCCTCTGCCTATTAGGACTGAGACAGTCCAGCTGCAGAATGCACATGTAGAATATATATTTAATGTAAAATATACTTTTAAAATATAAATTTGGCTTATTTATATATTGGAGTAATTCATAAGCAGAACTATAACTGTGACTATAAAAATATACAGTTACAGTATAAAATTGTGACTATATACCCAAAGGAAATACTGTTTTTAAGCTATTTAAAATATGAAACATCTGTTATCCATAGCCACTGAGACAAGAAATTTAAATGATAGCAATAAAATTTAAGTTAGGTCCATTGAAGAATGTTGGAACAGAGAGATGGGTAAACCAAGGAATTGACAGGGTACTCTTGGATGATTTAGAGACATGATTGGTAGACTGGAGGCTAAGTCCAAGAGTTGTGAGGAGTAGCTTACACTTATAGAGAATGTATCTAAATGTATGGATGGGAATTTCAGTTATAGAGAGAGCTGTATGGTTAAGAATAAGGGGTGACTATCAAGAAACTAAATCTCAGATGACCTTTAATTGTGACTTTAAATTTTAACATCTACATCTAAAGTTGTTACTCTTTCAGATTTTGGTTCAGCCTATTTCTATCCTAAGTAAAAGAAAGATTAAGTAAAGGGAAGAACAAACACCCCCTGTGACTCAAAGATTTCCAGAACCCAGTGATGGCTCCCAGTTTCACCTCTCCCTGATGAAATCAACAGAAGGAATTGCAAATTCTTTCGTGGGTTTTCTCAGTTGGATGGAAAACCTCAAAGGTAAGGATTTAATTAGGAATTTTACATTGCCTTTGGAAAAAAAAAAAGTCACAATATCTAGGTATTTCACAGAGTGGAGAAGTTGAATCACGCACAAAGGAGTTTCCTGCTACAAATTCTTTAGTGGCATGGAGTGTGTCTCACTAATTGGGGTGATGACCAAGACGACACCAATGGCCAGTCCTTGGCCCAGGGTGGCTGCCTCCATTAGGAATGGCGATATGCCCTTTTTGTGGACTCTGAAAGGTGCCCAGTGGGGATGCCTGAGGAGCTACTGAGGCCTTTGTGGAGAGGGCAGGACTGGACAGGCCATGGGCCAGTAGGTCTGAGCAGCCACCTGCTGACAGGGTCTTTCTTCCCAAGAACAAATCCAGGGGATTCCATTCGAGAAAGTGCTGCTTCAAGCATGCGTTGGCCACCTTTAATGATTTCCAAGGAAGGAAATGAGTCACCCAAATCAATTATGACACTCAATTAGGTTACTTAAGCTGATGCATCCCAAGTGAAATCAGAGGATGGGGTGTGCTATTTAATGGCTGGCAACTCTCCTGGCTTCAGAGCTCAGGGACTTCCACATCGGTATTTAGCTAATATCCCTACAGTACCTATGTAGGTGGTGCTTAGTGGTTAGTACTGGGCACAGAGTGAGCCTGGTAAAGCCATCAGAATATATATCTCAGTACCTCTATTTTTCTTGGATTTGGTTGATATCTAAGCACTCACTTTAGAAATCAGGAATGCTTGCCACATACATTTTATATAATAAAAAATGCTAAACATCTCTTTAAAACATTTGAAGTTTCTTTAGTTATCCAAATTAGAAAACCCCACAGAGTGTTTTTTTGTAGCAAAAGTAACCAAATATGCTGGACATGTTGGTGTATACCTGTACTTCCAGCACTTGGAAGGCAGAGGCAGGAGGAGGCCAGCCTGGATCACATAGTGAGTTGGAAGCCAGCTAGCAAAACCCTGTCTCAACCCTCATTACTCCCCCCTCAAAAACAGTAGTTTTGTTTCTCTATGAGATTGGCTAATAAAGAACACTGGAAGAAACAAAGAAGCAAAATTAAATCCACCCACAGAAGCCACACAAGTGCTGGAAGACAAGTCCACATTTGTCTCTGTATCAGAAGGCTATTAGGGCAGCATATCTGTGAGAATGTCTGGAGAAGAGACCAGCAGACCAGCCTGTGACCAGAAGGTCTGCCCCTAGTATAGTGAAAGATTTCCTGGTGGCTTCGCAGTGTCTGCCGCTCCTCCTTGTGCCCAGTGCGTTGGGACCCACAGTTATTATAGGTTTTACTATTTCAGGTGCGGGAAATGGCTGTTCCAGGTGTTTTCAATAAAACAAAACCCAGTTAAGGCTTGACAGGGGACTAAACCCCTTCCTCCCTAAGTGGTGACTTCGACTACTTACTAAACCAAATGCCCTTTATTGAACTACAGAGGCTGTTGTGTTGTAGTAGTAGTAGTAGTTGTTGTTGTTGTTGTTTCCAATTGGCCCAGATGCTATGTAATGGATGAGAGGTCCTATAACTGTGCTCATTGCATTACTTGAGGGCGTCTTTAAACTACTTACAACAGTACAGTAATGTCACCAGAAGTCAATACTTACTATTCTAGACTTGCAAAGCCCAGAAACAGATGAGTATGGAGAAAACTAACTTTTGAATTAAAGACCTGGGCTTTTCCAGAATTGATGAAACATGAACTTATAGACACAAGATTCATGGTATGAACCAAGAAGAATTTAAAAGAATATATTCTGTACCTGGATACGTTGTGTGAAACTGTAGAACGTCAAATACAGAAGGGAAAATTTTAAAGCATCAGGAAAGAAAATGGCCCACGAATGGTAGGTGGAGACACCACAGCAGTGAGCAAAGCCAAACAGCAGTGAAATGGTATTTCTGAAGTTCTGGAAGAAAGGAACTGCCAGCTCACTCTTATCACAAGTGTGTTTCAGGGACAAGGGTGATGTTAAAGACATTCTGGAAAACAAAACTTGAGATCATCCCTAAAAGATCTTTATTGAGTAAGCTTCCAAAGGGGGAATTTAAGAGAAAATAATAAGAAATATTAAAAACATGAAAGTAAACCTAAACATTATTGTTTGCACAAAGTAGCAACAATTTCTAATTTGATTCTTAAAAAAATGAAGGCAGACATTTACAATGGGAGAAATGTGATTAGAATTACAGTATATTAAGGTTCTGTGTATTCACTTGGGGAGATAAAGTATTGATTGCTGATTTTGTTAAGTTTATTTTCCAAATTTCAATAGCTATTGTTAAAGCAGAAGCAGATGAATAATTTTCAAGCCCCAAAAGAAAAAAATTAAATTAAAAAAATTCATACAAGAGGGGTTGGGGAGATGACTCAGTTGATAAAGTGCTTACTGGGCACCCAGGAGGACCTAAGTCCAGATCTCCAACACTTCTGTAAGGTGCTGGGGCAGCAGTGTGAACCTGTTATCCCAACACTAAGGAGGCTGAGGCAAGGGGATCCCTAGGGGCTTACTGGCTAACTAATAGGGCTGAATGAATAAGTCCCAAGTTTAGTGAAAAACCCTGTTTCAAAAAATAAGGTGGAAAGCCAGGCGTGGTGGCACATGCCTTTAATCCCAGCACTCGGGAGGCAGAGGTAGGAGGATTGCCGTGAGTTCGAGGCCAGCCTGAGACTATATAGTGAATTCCAAGTCATCCTGGGCTAGAGCGAGACCCTACCTCGAAAAACCAAAAAAAATAAAATAAAATAAAATAAGGTGGAAAGGGATAAAGGAAGGCACCTGGCATCAACCTCTGGCCCTACAAGCATGTGCCCACACACAAGCGCATGCACTGCACACACACACACACACACACACACACACACACACACGTGCACAAAAAAATTGACAAAATATTCTAGCACCCCCCTACTCCACCTCTGGCAAAGTAGATAAACAGAGGCAGCATGGAAATGCAAATCAAATAGAATAGATGGAATAAGATGTTTTTTAAAATGGAGCTGGAGAAACTTTCATAATAGCAGATGAGATAAACTTGGAGGGAAAAAAAAAAACTTTATATGGAGGGTCCCAACATACTGAAAAAAGACTCAATTCACCAGGAAGACCTAGCAGTTTTAAAATTGCACAAAACTAGTATAGTAGCGTCAAATCATAGAACTCAAAAGTTGTTAACAGTCATCTGGAGAAATGGGCCCATCCTTTCCCAAAGTGAGACATTCCAAAGTATACCTCTCAGTACTTGATAGGTCAAAGAGAATTTTTAAAAAATTGTAGAGGGCCTGGGAAGATGGCTCAGCGGTTAAGAAGGCTTCCCCTTAAACATGAGGGCCTCTAGGGCCTACAATCACCAAATTCAATCCCCGAACCCATAAAAAAATGCTGAGTATAGCCATGTCCACAGAGGCCAGAGACTGGAAAATCTCTGGGGTTCACTGACCACCAGCAGCTCTTGGTGAAGAGTGGTTGAGGGAAAGACCCAGTCTCAAGGAAATGCACAGATGAGCAATTAAAGAAGGACAGCCAACAGTCTCTTGTCACCTCTCCACTCACACCTAGGGAGCATGCACACCTGCATACACACAAGCAAAGGAAAAAAAATTATAGGAATGTAGAGCCATTTTATTGTTCAATAACTTCATTTTTAAGACAAAAAATATATGTATCACTGTGAATGTAAGAACTTGATATAATTCCAGTAATAAGCAAAGGAATGCTGTGCTTTATTTAAGTAGAAAAGCCACACTGTTATTGTATATATAATTTTCAATATGAGTTTAGAAATTTTTAAATTGTTTAGGGATTTTTTACATTATGATCTCAATATCATCCATTGATCTGGTGAAACCCACACATTTTAAAGATAGTAACATATGAGACTTGAACAAACAATTTCTAAGTTTATTTTAATGAACAAAATGGGAAATCTGCATCCAATAACTTAAGGCTACACTGCTTCTGAAGAATTCGTGGAATATTTATGAAAATTCACCAAGTGGAGCATTTCTCAAGAAATTTCAAATAAATGGTATCTGACCACAACAGAATTGAGTTTAAAATCAATACACAAAAGTCAATTACATGAATACATACCAATATAGGAAATTGTAAATCCAAAATCCTACTTTATTTGAATGGAATAAAACATGAAAGAAAGGTAAGAATAAATAATACTAGCAGCAAACACTTATGTGGATCTATTACTAGACCTCTTTCTATATTCCTTAGGTATGTTAATTTATTTGCCTCTTACAAGAGCCCTTGAAAATGGAGATCACAACTGTGCTTACATTAATGATGAAGAAACAAGCACAGAGAGGTTACAGAAGTTTACAGTTAGTAACTCAAAACAGGAAGTATTGTGACAGAATCTGCACTTTTCACCATTAGTCTTTACTATGCATTTCTCAAAAGACAGTCAATTCACTAGGCTTTGTTGAAAGGTATTCATACCGGAAAATGGATGAGCTCCCAGATAGCTGGTGGGAAAGACAATATATATATATATATATATATATATATATATATATATATATATATATATAT